>CM052339.1:10272044-10296062 GCA_028455595.1 Lasioglossum vierecki | reverse complement strand
GAAAGAAAACGACCTTATTTCGTATTTATTAATGTATGTCGAATACATAACTAATTTATTCAACCTCCAGATATCGAGTAGCGTCACCTACAGTAAACAAATTGAAAAAATTTTCAGAACAAAATGATACGCAGAGCGGTACAAATAATTTTTTCAATAACATTCTAACAAGCTATACGTAACATACAAAACCAAGTTACTATGTACACTTCTTCCAGATTGCTCGAACTTGTTTCAGTTGCTCTGTTCCAATAAAATAATAAATATTTTCATCTCGAGAAGAAGTTACTCGTGTAACTAAATTAATCATTAATAGACTCCGGATTTCATACATTTATAAAAAAAATGATCAAGACATGAGTAAGAGTATTAATATATTATTTTGCAACACATTCAAATTATTTATGAATAATATAAGTTCATATTTAAGTTTCATTCGGCATAAACATCCGAAATTTTTATTAAAACTACACATGCTAATGCAGCAATCGTTTTCCAAATAGACTAAAAGATATTCAAATAATGAAGTAAATATTTTGAAACAGATTATTTGGCTGTTCAAGTAAACTAGCGACACGTGATCAAATATACCCTAGTGGCAAAAAATACTGGATAAATATTTTTGTAAATATTGGAAAAATATTTTTTAAGCCAAATTTTTTCATATGAGAAAAACATTGGATCTGAATATTGTATACATGTACAATATAAATTCAATGTTTAAAAAATATATGCTAAATATTCAGAGAATATAAACTAGATATTTAAAAAATATAAAGTAAATGTGAATCTAATATTTGAAAAATATAAATTCAATATTTAAATAACATTCAATAAAATTTTCAAATGTAGGAAAAAGTTATAACAAAAATTAGAAACTATGAATATCTATTATTTTCTGTGCACTGCTTGAGGGAATATTCCATTTTTGTATTGTATTATATAATTTTATATAATTTCTAATATTAAATAAAGATTCATTTTGTATTTAGAAAAAAAATTGTCTCGTAATATGAAATAGATATTTCCTGCATATTTAAAAATATATTTTAAGAAGGATATTGAAATATAATATAAGAAAATAATACATAAGAAGAGGAATATATGTATAAGAAGTGTATAAGAAGAATATTGAATATTGAAATCAAGAGAAACATTATATAAGAAGAATATTGAAGAAGACTATTGAATATTTTGAAATCAAGAGAAAAATATTGGATCTGAATATTGTATACATGTACAAGAATAACGATTATCTGTATATTAGGAAAAAATATTCTATTTCCAATATTAAATAAAAATCTGTTTTATAATGAGAAAAAAATATTTTTGTTTCATAATATGAAATAAATATTATCTGTACATTAGGAACAAAATATTCTATTTCTAATATTAAATAAAGATTCATTTTGTATTTAGAACAAAATATATTTCTCGTAATATGAAATAGATATTTCCTGCATATTTAAATAGAAACATTTGTTACTTAATATAAAATTAAATATTGCATGTATATTTAAATATTAAGAAAAGATTGAATCTATTTTTAATATTATATGAATGTGTATATAATATTTTGTGCTACTAGGGTAATTTATTTCGATGATGTCCAAGCTTGGTGACACCGAGTTGAAATACCAAATGAATGCTAAATGCGAGGCTGCTGCGATACGAGCCAAAGTTTTGGACAATTAAACGTGCCTCGTCCACACGGATGAAACACAGCGATCGGGTTGAGGCAGCCTCGTATAGCTTCACGGATCTTGGTAAAAAGAGGGGATATAACTGCGTAACTACGCGGCCAGTTCGTGTCCTTAGCACCTGCGTTATGCGAGGGAGCACTGTAGTAGATGGGATTTCATCCGATGCGTACAATGTCGAAACGACCGATCAACATTATCGCCACGTGATTCCACCGTGACATTACTCCCATCGAAATGGTACATCGTAAGAGCTAAGCCAGGACAAAGATTGATCGAATTCGGACATTTTTGATATTGATATTGATATATCGATGCGAAACAGTGCAATCTATCGGGAATTATCAACCCGATAAAAACCAATAAACCGCTTCGCAGTTCTGCGTCACCAGAATGGATCACACGATTATAATCGATTCTGTTTCCGCGCGTAATCTATACGTGCATTCATTAATAGACAGCAGATTTTATTCATCTGTGACAAAAATGAGCAGCTGCGATTTTACGCTAAACCTACCGCGAGGGGTCAAATTACCCATTTTACATTTTTTTATTTGACAATTGTAGAATTGTAGATAGATAGAATTATACAATTGTACAAGTGTTTTCGATTACAGTATATACTATAGTAAGAATCTTGTTATATTTGTAATACTATACACATCGGTCAGATCAATGATGGTTTTTTATTTTTTTATAGTATTTATATTATATATATATAATATATAAATAAGTAATAATATTTATTATATAGTTTTAATATTATTAAATTCGTCTGTATTCTATTAATTGTGGAAAGCTCGACTGTTGTATATGAACAAAAACCGGTTCAATCTAATGTGCACAATGTAAAAATAATTACATAGGATTAAAACGGTCTGGATTGAAAGAAATGTCTTGGAATTAAAATTGATTCGAGTCCACGCGGTTAAATGTATTACGAAAGAAAATAAATGTCTATGTCACTCGTAAGGTAAGGTAAAAGTATAGGTAAACAAAATGTTGATTTTTCATTAAGAAAATTCAACTCGTTAATGAAGAAAAATCAGTCATTGTCTCAAGTCGAGATTGAGAATGGAAATGTTCTCTTTTGTATGTTGACGCACTTATAACATAGTAACATAGTGACTTAATTACTCAATTGAAGGACGCGTGCATATAATGCATACACGTGTACTGTGAAAACGAAGTGACGTTTCCAGAAATTGGAGAAACGAGTCGAGCTGTTCAAGACTGTATATCACAGAATTACAAAAAAGGGAGTGAATATTCATTCGGAAAACGGATATCGCTACTACGAGTTATAAATTGTTAAAAATGGTTTAAAAAACGACGCGCGGTTCTGTGAAATATATTTCCAATATTTGCAAAATGTATTTTTTTAAATTTTCGTTCAAAGTGAAGACAAAAGAAAAAACAATTGCAATTTAAATCAAAAATAAGTCGGCGTGATTCAGAACAGTGCAAGCATTAGGAAAATCTAAAAATACTGTAAAATTATTTGCAACCTGCTAAACAAGTTTTATTCCACTCTAGAAAATTCTTATTTTGCATAATGATTCGCTGTCTATTAATGCAAACTGCAATTAAAATCTAGATTCATCTTTCTACATCTCAATAAAAAAATTAATTATCTGCGACGCGATGCAATAACTGGTTTTATAGGTATGTTACAATTATTCAAATTACAAAACTTGCAACAAAATATTCTTGTACGGTCGTTATACTTAATGTTGGTGACCGTCTCGATAAATATAGAGCTGCCATTTCTACATTTACCAGATAGTTTAAATGCTCGTTAGGTTTAGCGTTAAAAGGAAACGGTACCGTGTGGTCAAAACGATTTCTAGCCGAACATTGTCCGATGTAGCCGGTACCTATCGTCGTTCAAGGCTAACACACGCGTGCGCAAATATTTGCCTGTTATCGCCACACTGTTCAGGAAGCGCTCGTTAACCAGACAATTTGCAGTAACACGCTTCCCAGGTTAATTTGCTGAACGACTTTTGGAAAATCCTTGACATCGGCAAGCAACGAGGTGAGGATTACGAAAAAGAAAAAAAAGAGAGAAAGACGTCCTTGGGTAACACCCATTAGGCACAAATCACAGTTCGAAGCGATTTTGGCAATCGAGAAAGCGACTACCTACCGTGCCGGTGGTGTGACACAATCGGGTCAACGTCGGAACTTAGAATTACACTTTCGCTTACAATAGATTTTGGGTGGGCACCGAAGGATTTCAAATCAACAGCCTCGTTAAACAGCAAAGATTTTCGTGGGAAAATTTGACGGATTGTAACGTGATGTAATAAAGAATCTGCAACAAGTGGAATCGATTGAAACAGAAGAAAATTTAGAAATAATTAACAATATTGTACTTTTTAAATAAGCCATTCGGTTTAAAACATGAATAACAATGCATGGAACAGGAAAGTTATTGCTCGCTTTTATGAGGACATACTGTTAGCATGTATTATAATTAGAAGAAATAAATATTCCATCGACCTTGGATTTCGTAAAATAGTTGTGTAGTAAATGGCTTGCAGTTTCCTGACAACTCAAGGTATGACTTGCATATGCTTGCGAGCGAAAAATGTATCGAATCGTTTGTCCTCGACGAAATAGTACGTTTCCCCAACGACGCTATATTAATTTTTCATTTGCAATACATAGTTATTTTCTCGAAACGATGCGCAGCGCGCCGCATCCAAACGGGATGGAACCGGTGCGAGTAATCGACCTTAATTGAATCGACATTTCCGGTGGCCGATTATACCCTCTCACGTCGGACTATGGCAGGACTTGAACATGACACCTCGTGAATGATCTACACGTCACGAAATATCAATGAATCCGCGAAAAACGAAAACACGTTATTATGCTATTTTAACAGAAACAATTTAAAAATAAAATAACACCGACGTTTTGTTGCAATTTTGAATACTTGTGAATAGATAAAATCGTTTGCACCAGTCAGTGTAGCTAGTACTTTAAATATTTAAAAGAAAAAGATAATAATCGTCGCTACAGTGTAAACATAGACAAGTAAATCAGTTAAACATTTTTGGAACGAACCTATTGGAATTTTTAAAGTTTTGAATAGTGAAATATTATATTTGAAATTCTCTTTAAATGTCACTTGATTCTAAGTACAACTAATTAAAATAAATACATAATTGCTTACTTGGAAATTCTATTGAGTTATTGGAAATTGAATGATTAAATGATAAGTTTGCATAATATTCGTTGAAGTTAATACTATAAAGAAATAATAGTGACCGTCGAATAAGAGAATTACCGTCCTCAACTGTTAATTTATGAAAAATTGAATTCCGGTTACAACAAATTGCTTCTCGATCACAACGTATAGAGACAAGTTGTAATTATTTCGAAGATTAGTCAACAGTAGGCCAGCGATTCAATTAGGTCTCTCGATAACAAACGGTCGCAGAATTGTTTGCAAACAAACCAGCAGGAGTGGTGCTGATATCCTGCTCTACTTTTCCTGTCGTCGGTTGACTAGAATTACAATGAGCTCGTCTAACTGAAATTCATTATTCATTATTCCTTATTTCTTATTCTAAGTCCATAATTAATTCCGTCAATCTAAGCTTATTGTTCGACATTTTCACAAATTGTTTAATAATTTCCAATTTGTGAACACAGAATCAAACAATAGACTTCGTCTTCGATGAATATCCTATAAAATGAATTTTAGCCACGTAATAACAAAATTAGTGTTAAATTAGTGTTATTCTGCCATTGATCTGACACCGATTTTCTTGAAAAACGAATTTTTATTTTTAATTAATGTCAGTATTTAAAAATGCTGTTACGATATTTTTCTTTCTATTAAAGAATTATTAAGACGGAAACTAAATTCTTGTTTTACACCAGCTTGTCGAAATTCAGGTAGAAAATAAATATTTCCCATAAATGTCCGCCGATAATTAATGTTTCAAGTGAAACCGAAAACTATCCAATACCCAAAATCCCAGAAAATTTCCAAATATTTACCTCCTCGTTCGCTCAGTTTCGATAACGTATTCCCTTCGAATAAATTAGTGAAAATTATGCTTTTAAAAATATTCCTAAAACATTATGCTAAACGGAATTTACCGACGCACATTCAAATTTCTTGCTCCGTATGTATTTGGAATAATCTCCTGCCAGGTTAGCACACGTCCTTGCGACCGTCTAGTGTCATTAATATTGTAATTTAAATTCATAATCCGTTATTCTCATTCACTCATTTCTCATCCTTGCCGAAGTGACTGTGCGCGAAAGTGTTTGCAATGGAAAGTTGGTAAAATATTGGCGTCACACGTAAGGAGACGCCGTGCAGGATTTATAAATAAAACATGAAAAACTCGACTATTTGTTGCTGGGAGTGTGTAGATTTCGTTATCACCACATGAATGAAGTCAACCTGTGTATTGTCTAATCGAACACGTAACCGCTCGTTAGTATCGTGTACACGACAAATCACCGGCGGACGTTGAATTTCTATACGTTTATATCTGTACAGCTGATTCTATTTATTTACTAGCATAATGACCGTTGAAAAACCAACGGCTCGTTTATTTCTGGAGGTATGCCGCTATTTTAAACTATAACCCTTATGTAGCCAACCAAAATGTATAGATTATTCAAAAGAAAAAATTTTAAAGAAGAAATTCAAAACCTTTCGTATGTAAAATAAAAAATTTTAAAGAAGAAATTCAAACCACAGTTACATAATTTTCAGCCAAATGGGTTGCGGATTTTCATGCAAAATATCAGCGTTCATAAAAAGCAGCAGTTATATAAAAATATTCTCAGATTATTTCTATTTTTTACTGTTCCATGTGTCACCCAATTAATTACCTCACGAATACATGAAAATCCACAGTAATAAGAGAATTAAGAAAGAAAGAATATTTTCATATTGCATAAAGACCCGCTGTCTCGTTATATCATTAAAGGAGCACGCGAGCAACTCGCGGAACTGGCTGTGCTCTGTCCCTCTTCGTCCTATTCACCTTTCCAACTTTCATTTCCTCCTTGCTCTCGAACGGGATCAAAAAGGATCGCACGTGTGAACCGAATCGAGCCGCGAAGTTTATTATGCTAACGTTCGTATCGTCGAAAAAAAAAGTTTCTCCGACGAATGATAAATCTCGGAAGGAGGGAACAAAAAAGCACAAACACACGCGCGCGCGAACACCGAGGTGAAATCTACGCGCCGGCGGTTATCCGCGCGTCTCCTTTCACGATTTTCACCGTATAACGAACTAGTAATACTGGTACGGACTATATGGAACACACCGTTAGATCCTTGTCCGCGGAAGAGTGTTGCGCGAAGGTGTCGCCAAATGCGAGGAAGAAAAGAATGCTACGAGAAAAAAAATATCGGCTAACCTATTCGCCGGGAAATAAGTAGGCGGAAATCGAGTAACGTGTTCTGGTATGTTCGGTTTACGAGTATGTCACCTTTCCGTTCAACTTCTCGCGGACGGTTACGGGTTTGTAGACCGCGATGGGAATGATGAAAATGTTTACCTGTTCTTTCTTCACCCTCGACGAGCCCTCTCGCCTCTCCTTGCGGATGATAGCTAGGTTTCTCCACCGATACGCACAAATGCCACCAACCACAGGCCAATAAAACCGCGCGGAAAATGTACCACGGTCAACACGAGTGCGTGTTCCAGTTGTGGATATCGTCGTTAGTGTTCCAGAGAATTCACCTTTCGACGAGCGTGATCCGTGCTATTCGGCGAGCTGACAGCGAATCAAGACTGAGATGCCGGCACCACGCGGCCAGAGCTAAATACGAGCGGCGAGTGCTGACAAACACGAGTCATCGCGACGGCGCGCCGCGGCGCCCGCCGGAAACAACGGTGGCGCCACGACGCGGACCACCTATGGATCCACGGAACGAGCAGGGGCCTACGTGATCTTCCGCGAGCGAAACACGTCCTTGTCGCGGCGCTACTAGTTATTTTTCTTTTTTCCGCCGGAACTTCGTGTCCAGCAGTGTTGGCCAGTAATTAATTACATCTGCAATTACACGAGCAAAAGTGGGCTACAATTTCAATACTAAAACAGTTAAATTGCCAAAAACATAAAAATTACTGTAATTGTAAATAATTGTTACATGTGCAGAATTACAATTGAATTACTCCAGAATTGTCATTACAAAGTTATTGAATTAAATTGTAATTCAATTATGTTGTAATTTATAATTCAGATCTTCAGTCAATTAAATTACAATGTAATTCGTAATTGCAATGGAGCACAATTATAAAATACATTGTGATTGAATTAAATTGCAATTCAATTATGTTGTAATTTATAATTCAGATCGTTAGTCAATTAAATTATAATGTAATTCGTAATTGCAACGGAGTACAATTATAAAATACATTGTTTTCATGTGTTGTATTGTATTTATATTGTATTTCAAGTATATTGTATTTCAATTATACTGTAATTCAATTACAAATTGCATTTCAATTATACTGTATTTCAATTATATTGTGTTTCAATTACAAATCTGATTGAAATACTTAGTAATTGAATTACGTTGTATTTGAATTATATAGTAATTGAATTACGTTGTATTTGAATTATATAGTAATTGAATTACGTTGTATTTGAATTATATAGTAATTGAATTACAATGTAATCGAATTAGTACAATTCTGTATATATATATTACATTATATATATTACATTTAATTGTAATTGGTAATTGCAATTACTTTTCGAATCATTGTAAGTGTAATTGCGTGGTCTGTAATTACAATTGCTGGTTCAGCCAAAGTAATTGCAAATACAATTACAATTAAATGTCATTGTACTTTTATTTTATATATATTCTCAGAACATTATGATACTGCAAAAAGTAATTATTTTATTTTGTGATTCGGATTGACCATGAGAACAAACAAACTATTGTCGTTGACCTCTGGATGTTAGTTTTTTGCCTGAGCTCATCACCATTCGTGCGTAATGACTGACGACAAGTTTCGTACGTTTTGTGGTAATGATTGAATGCTAAACGTTCTTGTGACGTCTTGTTAAATATTCTATTGTACCATTTATAGATAGAAGGTTGAAATATCTCAGATGATTTCAATATTCCGTGGCATTTGGCAAAATGTGTTAGTCAAATACTAGAGGTCTGCGAGACTGGAATGGGAACAGGAACGGTAATTGTGTTCGGGTTCTTGAAACTTTCGGGTTTCCCGAAAACTGTATTCCGTATAGTATCAGAAATCCCGAAAAAATTCACGAGAAATCCGAACACCCCTAGGAATCCCGAATAGTCTCGGGAAACCCGAACACCCCCAGGAAATGCCAACACTCCCGGGAAATCCGAATACTTCCGGAAAACCCGAACACTCCCGGAAAACCCGAACACCCCTAGGAATCCCGAATAGTCTCTGGAAACCCGAACACCCCCGGGAAACTCGAATTCCTTCTGGAAACCCTAACACCCCCGGGAAACTTCAACACCCCCGGGAAACTTCAACACCCCGGAAACCCGAACACCTCTAGGAATCCCGAATAGTGTATAGAAACCCGAACACCCCCAGGAAACCTCAACATCCCCAGGAAACCTCAACACCCCCGGGAAACCTCAACACCCCCGGAAAACCTCAACACCCCCGGGAAACTTTAACACCCGCGGGAAACTCCAACACCCCCGGGGAACCCGAATATTCTCGGGATCTCGCAAATATACTCTTTGTAGATGTAGAAATCAATTTTCATCTTTAGTCGGCCATGCAGGTGCTGAACCACAGCTGGCATTAATCCATTGTTTGAGGAAGTACTTTCGAAAAAGCGTGGCAAGGTAATATAATTTATAGTCGGGTTACATCATTCAGAAAATTTCCTTTATCAAGAATTATTTGCCTCTCTCTCTTTCTGACTCACACGGTTTACAATTCGCAAATTGATGAACTTTTCTCGCCGTTATTAATCATGTTCGATAAGTGTTTTTACAAAATTTGCATCACCTGATCCGCAAAACTGTAAACAAGAGTCTCATTATGAATTTATTAGGTTCATTAATTATATCATCTTTTGCGTGTGACTTTGAACAAATTCCGTAGTAGATATCTTTGTGTTAATGATTATTTCTCGTTGTATATTACGTGATGTATCATTTTATCGTCTGAAACTTAATCTGAATGACAAAGTTCAAGTCTGTTCCATATTACGGTACCAATTAATTGAAGTGCGCGATAATCGAGATGTAATGAAACTGAACATTTGCCTGAAACGCCTTGCCAAATTGCAACAAGGCGGATTGGTCATGAAGATTTTATCGAAGTCAAACCAGTACGAATGTTATGTGTTTCTTTTTAGATAAATAATAAATAAACCTTTGTCTCCCTCGTACGATAATTTTGGGGATAAAGAGAATGATACGGCAACGGGTTAACTTTAAAGTCCAATCAGCTCTGTAAGCTCAATCAACATTTTCCTAAATGCTTTGTTTTCGGAAATGCACGTGCTCAACACGTGTCGCTATCCCGAAATACAACCGCCCGTAATGAGAATAGAAGCTCGAGTAACATGCGATAAGAGTGCTAACCAATTTCAAGGTGAAATAAATAAATAAATTAGTGACGAATAATTTGAACTCCACAGTAATTTACTATTATCATAACGTCAGGAGTGACCAACTTCATATTTTCAAGACCTGAGTGCTCTCAGTTGTATGCATACAAGATTCGCACTCCAAATTCACTCTTTTGCAAATCAATTTCAACCTTCTACAAAGTAAATTTTTGTAAAAAAAATCAAATTAAATGTAAATTGTTGAGTAATTTTTTAATGTGCATTTTATTTAATACAAAGATGTATATACAGGGTGTTCGGTAACTGGTGGTACTGGTGGTGCAAGCGAAAAGAGGGTGATTCTACATGAAAAAAATAATTTTTAAAATTTTTTCATGCGAGGCTTTGTCTCGATAAAATTTGGCTTTGAATTTTCGTCGGGTACGCGTGCACTCGATCATGTCTCATTATAGGTAAAATAAACAATTCCGTGACACTGGAAGTGTTTATCAACATACACTTCAATCGAGACAATGATCTACAACAGTGAGATCCGTTATAACGAGACATGATCAATTGCACGCGTACTCGGCGAAAATTCAAAGTCAATTTTTTGATTAGTAAATTTAAAAAGTGAACGTACATATACAGGAAAATGTTGCTTCAAATGAACTCAAGAATCTCCAATTTCCGGATGCGAAGGAATTTTGAGACACCCTGTATAATTCACTCTAAATATATAATTAATTTTAAATACTCTTAACGAATGAAATTGATTTTTAAAATGGTGAAATTGATTTGCAGAAGGTTGAATTTGGAGTGCGGAACCAATACAGCCTTCTCACTCATCAATTTAACGCAATTTGTTGACACTTCCCAATTATAGGATGGGATTCTCACTATCGCAGATTGCGTAAATTAATGAATTTAGTTGTGCAATTGAGTTATTCCTTTTTCTCTCCTAAAAGAAGCAGATCCTATCCCTATACCTATTTCTTAATCCCAACAATAAACATAAGAAGTGAAAGGTGAAAAAATTGACGCTTGGTACATAAACGGTTGGCCACCTCTGCCATAACGGAATGGAATTAAATAAACGTGTTATAGATATAATTCCATTATCTCTGTTTTTTTTCTAATTTGTTTTTAATAAATCCTTGCTTATTTCACGTATTTTCCACGTGCCGTGGTTTTTGCCGTATATTGCATCGAATATTTAAAATTTAAATCGTCGAATCATTCGCCAAAGTAAGAACAGTTCTCGAACAGAACACGATTTATAAAAAAAAAGAAAAACTGTTCCTCTGGACAATCGTCCACTTACTTGCGAGAAGTTTATGTAACTCGGATGGCAAGCTTCTTTGAAAGTTGTTGTTGTTGTTAATCATTGCGCATAGGATTAGAAAGAATTCTAAAGAATTAAAAGAACTGTGAGAAGTGAGAACCAATTTTAAAATTCATGATCGTCAAGAAGACCTTCAGGCGGTCGATGGGTCAAAGACTATTTTCATTGTTTTCCGCATGAACCTAACAGTGCAATGATTGAGGAGAGAAGAATTCTCTTGTTGGTGGATATATGAGGATGTGCGTAATAACTTTGCATTCATGAAAGCTAAACGAACAGTTGATTTACTATTTCCTTCTCTTAATACTGTTCTCAAAAGAAATTATGTGCTACAAAAAAAAAATAAAGTAACTTTCCAGAAAACACCGCATATCGAGGTAGGTAAAACCGACGATCTAGGTGCACCACCGTGCATCACTCAAGTTCTCGCACTACCTCCTTTTACACGAAACAACTCAGCCGTTTTTTGGAGGCTTGTAACTCGGAACTGGGGGCAAAACATTAATAGGGTCCGAGATATAGGACCTTAAAAATCGCTTTTCTCACTGACTGACTGACTGACAGATCATCAAAACCTTTTGGGTACTTTCCATTGACCTACAAGCAGAGTTGTGCAGAATTGCAATTGAATTACTCCAGAATTATAATTACAAAGTAATTGAATTAAATTGTAATTCAATTATGTTGTAATTTATAATTCAGATCTTTAGTCAATTAAATTACAATGTAATTCGTAATTGCAATGGAGTACAATTATAAAATACATTGTTTTCATGTATTGTGTTGTATTGTATTTCAAGATATTATATTTCAATTATACTGTAATTCAATTACAAATTGCATTTCAATTACAAATTGCATTTCAATTACATACAAATCTGATTGAAATACTTAGTAATTAAATTACGTTGCATTTGAATTACTATTAATTGAAATACAATGTAATTCAACTACGTAATTGAATTACAGTGTAATTGAATTAGCACAACTCTGCCTACAAGCTTGAAATTTGGTACCTAGGTCCACCATAATAAATACTCAAAGGAATAATTATCAAAGTTAAAAATTTTACACCTTAATGTCAAACAAAATACGGCCAAGTTAGTTAGCTTAGAAATATCTCTTGCAATACTAGAAAAAAGCGTTTTTAAAAATTAGTTTAAAAGAACACTATTTAATTTATAAAGAGTTACATGGAGGGCTAAATTATTGAAACCAATGGCCATAAAAGGTGTTAGGTAGCGGCCAAGTTTCAATAATTTAGCCCTCCATGTAACTCTTTAAAACTTAAATAGCGTTCTTTTAAAGTAATTTTTACAAACGCTTTTATTCAGTATTGCAAGAGGTATTTCTAAACTAAAGAACTTGGCCGTATTTTGTTTGATCTCACAACTTTTTACGGCCATAGAGAACTTGTTTCCTGTTTACAGCATGTTTTTCTTGATTGTCTATTTGCAGAAATCAATTCATATTTCAGCATTCGTGACTTTTGTTACAACGTAAAAGAGCGTATAAACACATGCGTATTGTACACACTCAGATTGCAGTGTTGCATCCATAAAGTGAGAATCATTATTCGGAACGAGCACCGTGGACAGCGTGTAGAAAAATTACATCTACACTTAAGTTACATATTTTTTAGCTATAAAATAAGATGAGAATTACGCGAACAATGTGCACCGTTGGGAAGGCGTAGTTGCCAGCTATATTTTCGCTACGGAAATGATAGCGTCAACGGATAAAAAGTTGCAGCGAATTTTCCAAAGACAATGTTTTCGACAAAAAAATAAATTTTGCCGTACAAGTTGAAACGAAGTCGAAATTTATATCTTGAATCGTGATTGATGCAATAAAAAGCATTGTTCACCCAATAATAACCGGCTTAATCGTCTGATTCACTTCCACAATATTTTCATGTGAAATAACTTGCAGTCATGTTAATTTCAATTGCCCAGCTATCTTGCAGGTGTTCCATTTGATGAAATTCAAGCAACATACCTTGTTTGGCATGTTCTTTATGCAGACAATACAGAAATCTATATCTTCTGAAATAGATGAGTCCGAAGAGTCAGATGAAAATGACAATTCCCGCTTCGTCTGACGCGTCTGTCCATAATCTACCAGTTCTACTTCTCACAGACGCTAGGCACGAAAACTCGATGGACGTTCAAAGTCGATGTTCTCGAGAACGTGACGTCGGATGAATTTATTCTACGTTTCCGACTTATTTCCTCGCGTAAAATCATCCCCTCAAAGCTTATTCCATTCCGAGACACCCTGTAGACATACAGAATTAAATATTTAACGAAATTTTAAAGTCGTTTCTTAAGAAAATCGTCGACACATTGATTCGAGACTACAATCAGCAATAAAAGTGTTATACGATGCAATAAAAAAATTGAACCTTGGAAGAAGGTTAACAAATTTACGGCCAATCTTCTTAATATATGGACACCGATGTGAAGGTATACTATCACTCGTTACATTTAATTAAATAAATACTACCAAATCGGCATTCCTAATTATATAAAATTTACAATAATTTTCTTAGCAGATGAAAGCAACGGAATGGCCGTATTCTTTCCTGCCTACATTATTGAATCGAATTTGCCGAAAATAAAGGGGCTATTACATTTTAATATACAAAACGCATTGCCTGTTTGTAATTTCAAATTAATAGAACCTGGACATCCAGTTCTGTGGAAACCGCGAGCGCAATCTTTTATAAATAACGTCGATTCTTTTGGTATCGATTACATCAATTCTATTGATTTTCTGTCATTGCCGAGCAAACACTATTATCGACACATCATTGTCCTCATTAGCAGGTTCTCTGTGCAAACGTCAATACAATCGGTGCGCTGATTTTTGTAGACACACAAGTTACTTAATTCCATTCTGTAAACACTGCACGAATTTTTCAACGTTCGCTGTAACATGACACACGTTAGCCAGTTTCAAAGTTACAGCAACAATCAGTCAGTGAAACTACTATGTCGCACCGGAGTTGTAGAAAATTTTTATTGAAATAACAATTTCAAATAACGAATAAAAGATAAAAAAATTTTATTCGTTGTTCAAAGGTTCCAATAAAATTCGCACCGAAGACGATGAGTACAACTCCATCGCAGAGTCTCTTACGGGAAAGTGGTCGATTATTAACCAGCCCTGTCATCGCTGTCGCAATTAAGTCACTCGGGGGAATGAAAAGAAGAAAAGAATTTTTCCACGATCCCTACGGTCATTTCAGTCGTATGCGTTGAAGCGAGAAAGAATCGGAAACACCCTACGAGATGGTCCTCAGTCTATATTCGATCGTTGTGTAAGGTGTTTCGTGCAGGCGTCAGTGAGGGAACAAGGCGGATTATGTTTCCAGTTACTGTTCACCGAAACTCGACTAGTTCTATCAAAGTTTCACGATAATAGTTACTCGTCAAGTTCTCACACATCGTTTTCAGTGATTTTTCGAATATCTTCCTTCATTATGCAATCAAGGGTCAAGTGAATATACAGAACATAAATTCGTGTTAATTAAACGAATTAATAAATTCGATTTCAAAGTGAAGCTTATTAATATTTTGAAAGATATTAGATAAAATAGAGTTTTTCTTTGCCCTTTCGTCGATAGAAAAATGAGAGTAGGATTTCTTATGATGACAACATTCTGTATGGCGACGAGCACTTGCATCTTACCGTCTCCATTAACGTTGCAACTGATACTGGAATTCGCGAAATGGAGATTATGGGATCAGATAGTGCTGTTCGACAATCTGAGTTCTTTAGGTGAGAACATTAAATATTTGTGAACGTGTACAGCTATCTTAATGATAAAATAAATTGATGTATGAAAAGTGTCGCAAAATTAACTTTGAACCTTGAATTCCAAGGTCGTAAGTTTAACAATGTTTTTTTATTGCATCGTATTCTGATCGTCGCAAGGATGAAAAATACAGAAGGAACTCGAAGCTCAATCGTTCTTTGAAAAAATTACGACGAAGTTCGTTCTGTCGTATCGAACTGATTTTAATTATATTATATTCCATCTTTGGAGGAATAAATTTCACAAGTTTTGTCAATCGATTGTAGAATCAATACTATTTTCTAAAATTGTCACGCAATGTTTTGCAATCTGATTGTTACATTTGCCTAAACACCGCGCGGTTTGTTCTTGAAAGGTCTTGAGGTCACTGCGAATAGTGCATACATTTTTCTAATTATTCATTTATTTTTCCTTCGTGGAAAATCAGAATTACAATGAAGTGAATCACTGACTTTAATATTAACTAAAGTGCATTAATGCAAAATGATGAGAACAATTGCAGAAACTTCAGTCTACAGCTGTGAAGATACTGTTGCGACGTGTTCACTGCAATCAAAACTACTGTAAATATTGAAAACTTCGTCTAAAAACTTCGAAGAATTCTTTTTTATAAAAATAATAGGTCGCGTCATCACCCTGAAATTTACTTATTTATTTTTATTCTAGCGGTTAATAATTTCTTTTTATGTTTTACTTTCAATTTGAAATTCTAAGTCATTTTTTCTACGAATACTGAAGAACTCTATGAATACTAGGAATACTGAAATCCGATAATGTCCGGAAAAATGAGAATATGATTAAGAAATGAAGTATATCAAGATACTTTCTGGATACCATGCAATTAATGTTAATTATCTTTATAACTAATGAGAGACATGGGTCTCTTATTTTTGCTGTAGATTCAGCAGAGAAAGTTCAATTAATATTCTGAATTAATTAATTAATAACCTGAGAACATTTTGGAAAAATTTGTATCAATTTGAATGTTGTCTGCTTAGATTGTGTATTCGCCTACGCAAGACCATTGCTTGCCTGTCTGGCTGAGAAAGGAATCAGCGTATCAATTCAGTCAGCCATCAATCCAAACATACCCGACGCCCTCATTATCCGGAAACACCGAATCGGATCGATCGTGCTGTTGGATGGACTGAATCTGACGTCCTCCGAGAATGTTCTTCACGTGGTAAGAAGCACGTACGCTTAACAAACAAAAGCATAATTATTAATATCGTTCCTTTCAAACGAACGGGAGCTTTAATTAATCATTTATTCATCCCAATATATCACAAAAGTGATTACAAGCGTCGTAAAATTCCGACACTTCTCCGAACCCGGAATATTTAATTTTGCTAATGATCGATGCGGATTTATGGTTCCTGATATGGTTCCACATTCGATTATCACCGAACGACACATCCGCCGGTAATTGTGAAAGCAGTACGAGTCGCACAGTTCTTGAAAACTCATTGAACTTTTCCCTTGTTTTGTATTAGATGGATCGATCTTTACCATACATATTCAAACTTATTCGAATAATTTATTCCAACGTTCGAATCTTTGCATTTACGCAATTTTTTTGTAAACGCCATACGGAGCACGGTATCACGTGTTTCAAGTATGACGCTTGTATATTCCAGATACCCGATTAATCAGTTTTGTTGTGACAAGGTGCGGACGCGTGTGTTAGAAACAATCGATAATCGAATTCGTTGATTAATTGAATTATACATTACATAATGAATATATTAATGTTAATGCGTATCACGGGATGTTCACGAAGTTACCAGTGCTCTTTCTTATAATAGTAAAGACATTAATTAATCATACTGTATTTTTCTCAATTTATTCATTTGCATTATCATTTATGTCAGGAAAGATTAGTGGTGATGTCACACTTTGTGGAAAGAAGTGACGATCCTTCAAAGACTAATTCTTGCCCGAGGCATAGTTTGCCACACGGTTCACTTATTATTTTAAATATTATACTCTCACCTGGACTGCAGCTTTTTTCACTATTGTAATATTTTGCACTTCAAATTCACCCGTTTGCAAATCAATTTCACCCGATAAGAATATTTAAGAGTATTTTTGTTGTATTCGTTAATCGTGAATTACTTTTATAAGGCCTCTCAGAAGTTTCTCTTCAACTATTACATCTCCTGGCTGATGATCACAACTAGAAACACAGATACGACTATCGACACAGTGCTCCGGCATTTGAATATCGGCATTGACAGCGACGTGGTAATCGCTACGTCTTCCTTGACATACCCCGCGATTCAGAATTTATCAAGAACATTCTGGAAAAGGTGATTACGTTTATTCAAATTAATCGTATATCGCGCTTAATCATGATCGACAACTTAAACATTCCGAAGGAAGCTTGAGCATCAACTTTAAACTCGCAAAATCTCTAGCCAGGTTATAATGTAATTATAATCGTGTATAATAAACCTGTTGACTTTTACGTGAAATAAAATATTCGTACATCAATTACAAAGTACAAGATCTAAGTAAAACTTTTGTTCTTTTATCAATCATTCGAATATGTCAAAAAATTTGTTCAAAATCTACCTCTAATTTTACACTTATGGCAAAAACGGACGAACGACACGAACATGTAAATATGTTTAATTTGTTAAAATCATTCTAAGACATTCTATTTTTACATTCGCAGTTCGTATAAAACTCACAGTTTATTTACGAGCGTTAATGCAACAGAGACGTATTAAATCCGAGTTTGATGGATGGAAAACTGAGAAATCTTATATTATATTTTGAAGGTCGCATTACTGTCTGAAACGTTACGAGAGCCATTATAAGTATCAGGAGTCAGCCGTGATGACGCGTCCCGTTGAAAATGCGACGATGAATTTGAACTACGCCATTTTGGAGAACCGGACGGTGGTTTTTTACTTCGTCCATGTGTACAAGATACGTCATTCGGATAACACCAGCTTGGTGACGAACTTCCTCGGTTCTTGGGATCCACATTCTTGGTCGTTGCAGAGTCCAGCCAGCGTGAAACTCAGAAACGACTTTAAAGGGATGCCGATCGTTTTCGGCGTGTTAAACGGAACCATCGATGGACAGATGGATGTTACCGATCAGTTAGAGGCGAACGATATCGTGCCACTTCTCGATTTCGCGAACTTCGTCACTGGCAGTGTTAATGCGAGGTTTGCATCACTCGGACGAGCACGATCAACAGTATTTTTGCATTTCCCATCTTATATATCTGAAAATATTGTTTAATTTATATCGTATCAATTTATCATGGAACTATATGACCACATGATTTTGCAGTATCGAGTTAGTACATCACGAGAAACTGGGTACTTTGAACAACAAAGTTTGGAGCGATCTTCTAGGCGATGTCGTTACTGGTGCGGTTGATATTGGCTTGGGGTACATAACCGTCAATGAAGAACGCCAAGCGGAAATGACGTTTAGCCATCCTCTTATTCGATACATGTGAGGAATTCGTTTTTTCACTCTGAAGTTTCGACTGCTGCCATATGTATCCATTTTGCCTTGCGATTTTGCTTATTTGTATATCTTAAATGGTTATTGTACTAAACTTAACATCTTTCAAACAAGATGTCTGATCTAGGACGTGTTAAATTACGTATTTTCCGTAAATAAGATCGTAGGATCATACTTTTTCAACAGTTTTAATATGTAAGACTGTTTTCAACAGGAGAAACATATATTATCATCCCTTGGAGAGCGGGACCATGCGAGACATATTTCGTCAGCCTTTCAACAACTATCTTTTGGGATGCGTGGCTTTCACTTACGTCGCCATTTTGTTTGTGATGGGCCTGATCATTTATACCGCGAAGACTGTTCTCCACTCTGAAGAGGAGAAATGTATTGGTATCGGAGAGACTGCCTTATGGTGCATTAGCATAATGTGCATGCAAGGTTCGATAACTAAATCAATTGACATTTGTTGTCCTTACAACGACTCACAGTAATATTTGGAAAGTTTTAAAAAGATGAGATCATAAGACTTGGAATTTCTTGAGCAGTTAGAAGAATAATTGGTTTACTACATGGTGTGAATAAAATTTTGGAAACATTGCAATTGGTCGGAATTTCGTAGAAAATAATAACACTTGTATTTACGCTTTCATTATACTAAGAATGCATACACATTCTGAAAATTTCGTAAAAATTGGCCGAGCTCTAGCAATAACTATTTAATAATAATATAAAGAAATAAATTTGGTAAATAATTCCTCAGGGACACATCTCTATAATCTTAATAATCGCAAATTAAGAATATTAGAAGTGATCCTAGCATTAATGATGGTAAAAAATTGTATTCAGTATCAGACCAATAGTAATTTTTCAAAATTTCTTTTTCTCTCCATGTAAATTAATTGATCCAACGTCTCAAGAAATCCGAGTACAGTTCAGTCTTGGAAAAGTGATCATCTTTTTAAAAGTGTCCAGAAATCTTCGTTTCATGTACAGTGTTAAAGTTAATATTGCGAAAACTTCTAAAACGCAGGTTCTGCGTGGACACCTCGTAATCCGTCGGGAAAGACCGTTTTATTATTTAGTCTGATGTTCGCTTTGGTAATGTACAACGCTTACGCTGGTTTCATTACCTCCATATTGTCGGTGCAAGCAAGTGGCATCAAGTCAATTTCCGATCTTCTGTCACACAACTTCAAGTTAGGGTACAGCATAACCGACGACGAGTATATTCGGGTAAGATCGATAAACTCTAATAAACCTTTCGCGGATACCCTTTCTCTGTTCATTTTCTTCGTTGACTTTTGGCAACAAATATAGTTTGATAATAAAAATATACATTGCATATCAAAAGTTTCATGAACCTGGTGAGTGTCCACATACTTCTCAACGACAGTGTAGATATATATTTCTCCTTCATTTCAGTTTTCATAATACTTTGGAATTTTTTAAAATATTCGAGAACGACTTCAACTTCTTACCTTATCGTTTTCCTTAGAATGTGAACGACAGCAGCCTCCGCGAGCTATACATAAGAGCCTTCAACAACCGGGAGTCTCGATTAGATACCACTTCCGGATTAACGAAAGCAGTACAGGGCCAATATGGTTTCTTCGTCAGTGCCACCCTCGCACGACGTGCACTCCGAACGACTTTAATCCAAGAACGATGTACCTTGAAGGAACTGCCACTTCCGCAGACCTTCACGATGGTTGCTCTACCGATGGCCCACTCGTGCCCCTACAAAAAGATCATTAATTTAAAGTATGTAGTTAACGATTAATAATAAGTAAAAAATAACAAATGTAACTGGAACATGTCCCCTTACAAAAATGACAAGATTGATTTTATTTCGACTTTGTGCGGCTAATATTGTAATGTGAGTTCTACTAAAGATATCTATATAATCATTTTGATTATTTCAGTAATTGTATAATAAAAAATCTGTAACCGGTCATTTTGACCGGTGGTGGTAAGTTTAGTGTTAAGAGATTAAATTTTTAGTATTCTGAGAATACGTGAAAGGGGTGTCCAGACCAGAATCACGGAACGGATGCTGCCGGAGATGCCGCAGTGCAAATCGTCGACCACTTTCCACAGCGCCAGGTTGGCCGACGTCTACTCTGCCTTCTTCATCCTGATCGCCGGTGGATTGACAGCGATTTCGATCTGGATCGCCGAGAGAATCTGGGACAAGCGGCGGCAAATGAAGAACGTCATAGTGCGAAGGATGCGTCAACGTCGTCTGATGTCGAACCTGTCTCACTTGGCCCCTCTGTCGCAGTTCCATCATTTGCATCTGCACCCCAATTGCAAAAGAGAGAACGAGCATCGAGGGAACAACAAGACGCAACACGACCTAACGAAACCAAATGAAAATTTCGCCACAGACTTTCTTTCTACTACGCAACATCTACGAACATTCGGCGGACCA
The DNA here is from genome assembly GCA_028455595.1 of Lasioglossum vierecki. Taxonomy (NCBI): domain Eukaryota; kingdom Metazoa; phylum Arthropoda; class Insecta; order Hymenoptera; family Halictidae; genus Lasioglossum; species Lasioglossum vierecki. The sequence goes on along the minus strand of CM052339.1, from coordinate 10,274,724 downwards.
TTGTCCTCTAAGAAAAGCGACGAGTTTAATGTAAATCATCTGATAAATCGGCCCTCTTTCGAGTCACGATTCCAAAATCGCCGAACCCAGGCCAATTTGAATAAATCAAAACTTTCCGAATTGCTGCGAACGAAGTACAGGCGTGATCAGAAGAATAACAAGTCCGGCGATAGTACGACAGTTTTTCCCTTTCACGAATGACGTATATTTACACGTTGAATATTGATGTAGAGTGAGAAAAGACGGCGTATCGCATTTTAAAACGTGTTTTTTTTTTTTGTTAAGCGTAGCGACAATCGTCTGAAAACACCTCAGAACTCTAGCGATGTGCTACGTGCTATTCTTTGTGGTTTTTACAATAGTTCAACAAACACCTGATGTGCCTGAAGCCAATGGACCGAAGTCCGTTTGAATGTGGTTTATAGAAACTGGTTCAAAGATAGACACTACTTAGGTAAATAAAGTTAAACTATGCGTATAGAACGTGAACATAATTTTTCGCTTACTGCATCAATGATTCAGATGTACGAAATAGTTTGAAAAAGTGTAATAAATAAGTCACAGATTTGATGTTTTTACTGAAAAATAAAGAGCTACGAATCAAGTAGTTATTCAAATGATTGTCTGAGATTTTGAGAGGTGTGGTCGCTAGACCCTGCCATATTTTCCGTATGTCGCGGTGATTTTCACTTTGGCGTTGTAGGCGTTGAAGGGAAATTCATACGTCTCTGGAATATTCATGTTTCTGCAGTCTCGCAGCAAACCCATTTCACTTCTGCAGAACAATCAAATAAGAAACGGCTAGGATAGAAACTGAATTATTTCTTTGTTATTACCGGCAAATGATGTCCGATATGTCGGCGGAAGCTTCCTCGTCGTTGCACCAGTGCTGCCATTGTTTGTATAAGTGAACCTCGTTGATTTCATCCAGGTAATAATGGCACAGATCCGCCAATCTGAAAAGAGGCGAAGAAATATTAGTTATAATTTCTTGAAAAAATTTTAGCCCAAAATGCTTTAACCTTTTCACTATATACTCTATTTTTTCTGTGGAATTTATTTTTGTATATTAAATCTTGTACATCGAATAGGCATTACTGTAATTGTGTTGGTTTGATACATACTAAATGTTCGGTTTCGTAATGAGCTGATCGATAACGGTACAAGATACCACAAAGTATACAAAACAATGTGCAAAAATCGAACTACATCGGATGTCATTTATGAAATAATAAAATCATTATTAAGAAACTGGATAAGCGCGATCTGCGTGACCCAATGCATAATCGAATTTAATAAAATGTTAATTTGTGGTGAGATGTGTAAGTAACCGTAAACATTAGATAACATTGGATCTCCATTGGCTGATAACTCTAAAGCTATAAGTCTAGTTCTGCTCGACAAAAAAGGACGATTATATTACTGATTAGTAGCAGATATCATATAAAATTTTAATCTAACACGTTGTGTATTGATTTGTCAATTTAGAAAAGTAAACGTTTGGATATTCGTCAACAAAAATTTGTGACAATTAAATTGTGGATCTTTATTTACGAAGAAACTGGTTAGACGAATTATAAAACAGTAAAAGATTTAAAAAATTCACGAATTTTGTAACAAAGTTGTTAAGGGATGAAATCGATTTTTATGTTATTCCTATTTCCAATTAATCAAATACGTTTCATCAAGAAATTCAAACATTTCGCATGCACAATCTGCATAAATCTTACGATTTAAGAAGTTTATTCGATTCGAATTACTGACTTGCTTCCCCACAGTCCGTCCGCCGAGGTAGACAGCAAAGTGAAACCAGGTAAATTGTCGCAAATAAACTTTTGCCCGTCGCATTCCCTGAGACCATAGCTGTACAAATAATTCATCGTATCTTAAGCAATGATTACATTGTTTCTATGTTCAAACAGGAACGTTATGTGCACGTACTATTGGAACGAGTTGTCGCAGATTGTCCTCAAGAGAAGCTCGGCTTCGGTATCGTTTAAAAATGCATTCGGTGACATCATTTCGTGAACGTCCAGCAAAGTTTGATTTATCTAAGCGGAAAAATACTTTGTAGAATGTGATGATTTAGAGGTCGGACAAGGATTCGAAGATTACTTTTCGATAAAACGCAGATCGTCCAGGATGGAAGGAAATGTTCGGATTTGGCTGCCACAGGCGTATTCTGATCGATGAAAATCTATACCCTTGCCGAAAAATAGTCGATTTCGTCAACGACCTTGACTTTTAGAGTAAAATATTTTAATGCGTAGTATTCAGAGTTGTGCTAATTCAATTACATTGTAATTCAATTACGTAGTTGAATTACATTGTATTTCAATTAATAGTAATTCAATTACGTAGTTGAATTACATTGTATTTCAATTAATAGTAATTCAATTACGTTGTTGAATTACATTGTATTTCAATTAAGAGTAATTCAATTACGTCGTAAATGAATTACTATATAATTCAAATACAACGTAATTCAATTACTAAGTATTTCAATCAGATTTGTAATTGAAATACAACATAATTGAAACACAACGTAATTGAAATACAATATAATTGAAATGCAATTTGTAATTGAATTACAGTATAATTGATATACAATATACTTGTATTTTATATAATAATGTATTTTATAATTGTACTCCATTGCAATTACGAATTACATTGTAAT
>CM052339.1:10245583-10255760 GCA_028455595.1 Lasioglossum vierecki | reverse complement strand
TTCTCCTTTTTAATGCATTTTAATGTAAGCATGGTTCTTAAAGTCTCTTATTATATATTTTTTTATTTTCTACTTTTTCTACTTTTTTAAAATAGAACGCAAGGTATAGTAATACTGGTAGTACTACCGAGTATAATTTAGTAAAGCCCGAATTCGATTTCTGTGCTGAGATTTTTTTCTCTCCTAAACGTACAGTTTACTTCTTAACTTTTTTTATATTGCATTGTCATTCAGTTCTGAGCTATGTTTAAAGTTTCAAGTCTCTATCTCATCGAGAAGTGGTTTAAAATTCGATTTCAAGATTTGACGCATACAAAAACAACGACAACTTGACAAGCTAATACAAGCTTGGTAAAAAGATATTTAAACACTGAAGTATCCATTCTCGAAAAATTCTCGTTATTTGAACTACAACGATTTCAATTACAATGATAAAGCTTGAAGCCTCTACTTTTTTGCAGACCATCACTCATTTTTATGTAAGATATTTTTATTATATATATGTATGTTATTATTATGGTATTTATATATGTATATATATTTGTATTTTAAAATTGAACCATCCCCTTGAATGATTGCTCAAAAATCTACGGTGTTTTGGCTGTTTTATAAAACAATAACATATTCAAACTTTGGTAAACCGACTGAAAAAATTAGTACATCAAATTTTTATTACCGACAAGAACCTCGCAGTAGTGGAAAATGTTGTAGAAAGGAAGCAGTAAAATGGCGGTAGCCCGGTCGATGCGGGCTAAAGTTTCCTTCCTCGTCGCGGTGGTGGAGAAAGTATGCACGTGCAAGAAAGAAATTCAAACGACTCGCGGGAATGACTGTGATACAGGAATGTTCGAGCACTTCTCATTGAATTTCCCAACCATTGATTGCGCAACAGAGATCACTTCCGATTCTGGATAATCTTGAGAACGCGGGAAACTCTGCCTCTCGTTACAGTCGATCTACCTTTAATCACATTTTAATGAAGATTCATTCGAGAAGATAACTCTCTCCCCCTCCCTCTTTCTCTCTCTCTCTCTCGGACCAAGAAATGGGAGCTGAGACTTTCTCCGGGAGAAGAAACCGAATATCCCTTTTGTCGTCGCTGATTTCACGTCGGAATCGACAGTTTCGCATCGAAGATGCAATAAATGACCTATTGATCGTTCTGCGAAATCATATTTCAATCAGCGAATTAAAAGTAATTATTTTATATTCCTTTAGAAAAATAACAACAATATCTTTATCCAAATTTCTCTCGTAGCGACTCATTTTTAACCGACTTCGAAAAAGGAGCAGATTATTCAATTCGACCTGTATGTGCATTTTTCTTACAGCAAAAAGCCTCTACATTTAGATATTAGAAGATATTTTTCACAGTTGCATATTCAAATGTCTGTGGAGACATTGAAAAATTTTTCTCGCGACTGAAATCACCGCAGATTTGGAAATTAGAGCTTCCCCTTTCTAATCACTACTAAAAATGTGATGTACGATTTTTTCTAGTCAAATTATGGAGCTTTAAAGAGAAGGTCCATAGCTAACTATACAAAAATACGAAGGACATCTTATTCGTCATGTTTGTTTTATAAAACAGCTAAAAAATAGAACGTCCAAGAAAGTAACTGTTTAATAACTATAAATATGTTAATAACTAAGCAATTTTGTAAATAACTATAACTTTTTAAACGTTTCGGTCTAGTTTAAGATTATTATCAAGTGGTTTGCTAAGTGGAAAATTAGCAAACGCAGTGATATATAAAATTATTTAATCTCTTAAATAATTGTCTACTTAGCAAACGCAATAATATATAAAATTATTTAATCCCTTAAATAATTATTCACTCAGCACATACAATTATATATAAAATTATTTAATCTCTTAAATAATTTTCCATTTAGCAAACGCAATTATATATAAAATTATTTAATCCCTTAAATAATTGTCTACTTAGCAAGCACAATTATATATATAAAATTATTTAATCTCTTAAATAATTGTCCAATCAGCAAACGCAATTATATGTAAAATTATTTAATCCCTTAAATAATTGTCCATTTAGCAAACGCAATTATATATAAAATTATTTAATCCCTTAAATAATTGTCTACTTAGCAAACACAATTATATATATAAAATTATTTAATCTCTTAAATAATTGTCCATTTAACAAACGCAATTATATATAAAAAGTTTTTCTTGATAATGGTCTTAAACTAAACAGAAACATTGAAACAGTTATTTATTTGCAAAATTGCTGAGTTATTAACATAGAATCGAATCTTTGCTTCGAAAACATCAATTAAAGTCCAAGAAAGTGTGACGTAATAAATTGAAGATAATTTGTTAATTTGAATATTAAAGGGATAGGGTGAACTACTATCCTAAAATCTTTTGTGCAAAAGTGGGTTAATTGTTATTGCGAATCCCTCGATTCTGCTTAGAAGAGAGCTGGGTTTAATAGATTTTCTCTGGGCTGCCTCCAGCCCCGAGTTCCTTCGTAATCTCAATGCATTTGTAGCCGCACGAAAGAGGTAAATAACTCTGTTAGGAAGGAGAACGAACGAAACAAGGCAGAATTATGGCGGAAATATTCATTAGACTGTACTGGAAAACTATAACGTATCGTGAGTACGCCGGCGTTCTGATAGGATCGGGACGGGAACGTGGTCGAAGGTTTTCGAGGTCGTAACTGTCAAAGAGCTGGCGGAAAATCAGAATTCACGACGAGTCGACGATCTTTCAGGCCACAACACAGCTCTGTACAAGCGAAACACGTAAATAGGTTTCTAGCTTACGGGGAACTTTTTACGCAAACTAGTTCCGTCGCGCAGACCCAACGGACTCTGCGAGTAAATCAGTTCGATCGCGAAACAAAGGGAATATATTAATGTTGCGACACGACCCTGACGAACCAAACACATTGCAGTCCCTGTCATAAGAAATGGAGTTGCAGATACATGGTGGACCTCATAAATTATTGAACATCATTAATTATTGTCGTTGGCTATCTAAAGCCTTGCAGTTGCTACTTAAATTAATAGAATCACAGCCTAAGAAATTATTTTGTGACGGCAGTTGTTGCCTGCAGCGTTACTAATGTATATTTCTAATGTTTATACGTCGCACAGTGGGGCATTTTAACCAAAAAGCTGGCCAAAATTCAATTTTGTATAATTTACCATCAGTTAATAATAGCAGTTGCTTTCTTTCTTCTAAGTACTCAAATACAATTCTAACTGTGAATTATATTTATCATAGAATATAATCCATAAAAAACTAGCCGCGGATATATTTTTCATAACATTTTTTCTGTAGAAAGTGGCATTTTTCAAAAAATTCATATTTAAAAAAAAACAATCATGATTGGCTCGATGGATCTACAACTCTACCTATATTTATGAGAGGTTAGTGGAATTGTAACGTTTAAATAATAAATTAATACAATAGTTCTTAAAATGATTTAATTTTAAAACAAACACAAGTAGACTTGTTTTCTACTATAAAATAATTTTGGCCAGCTTTTTGGCCAAAATGCCCCACTTTACGTCGAGTAAAAGAATAATACGTAAAGTAAAAGAAAAACGTTGAATTGCTGCTGTTTTTAATGTTCAAACCTTGCGCCGAAATCACAAATTTAATCAATAATAAATGTTCTGTGCAAATTGTAGTTTATTTCATCATGTATTATTTATAGACAGTTACAACTAGACTGCGGATCGTTATGCATTTATAGCAAAGTTGAGAGTAGATTATATTAAAAATTGTTGGGAAAATTTTATAAATTAAACATGTCAATATATTTAATTATATAATTATATTTCTTCTCTGTTAAAATCGTTAACCCTTTGCACTCCAAATTTTACGTTTTTCTTTCTTTTTGTCGAGTCACACTTGACAGAGGAGTGCAAAGGGTTAAGGAAAGAAGTAACGTTGAACTTACTTTCGTATAATTTTTTATTTTGCACGGAGATCCGCAGGCTAGTTATAATAAAATGATTTTTAACCTTCGAAAATATTAGATTCGAAAACTGTCAATCACACAATTAAAGATTTCGATTATTGTTACACTTTGAATGACAAGTTAAATACTTCGGAGTAGAATACACAATGAAAGAAGCTACGTAATAATTAATAATGTAATTGAGCTTTGAACAAGGCGCTGGTATAGTACGAGTGATTTCAATGCGCGGTAGAAGCGTCACCGCTCGGAGATTTCAATGCTTGGTAGACCGTATTCGACTGACTCGCGAGGTCGCTGATCGAATAATATCGACAAAGAAATTTCTTTCTAATATTTTTCACACTTTTACAGTCGAAGTACACCTACTTGGAGAAACAATAAAGTTGCTAATTTCTGAATATACACGTACACATTGTATGCAAAAATATAATTTCACGTTGAATAAAAAAATGTATTCGAACAAGAGGGAACCAGTTGATTAAAATGAATAAATAATAATAAAATAAGTAGGTAATTATATAGAAAAGGCCTGCGTACTCCGATTTTGATGAAATTTTAATATGCTATGGATTTCGACATTTTGAACAACTTTTTCCTTTTTGAATATAGGGAGGTTGCTTTTAGTTTTCGAGATATTTACAAAATACTATCGCTAATAATGTATTGAATTTTTCACAGTGGAGATAAAAAGCGACAATACCACACACACCCACCCAGTGTTTCTAAAAAGAAGGTTCTCGCATTATACAATATAAAATGAACTGAAACCAATACCAATTTGTTTTACAATAAAAAGCAATAATATAATACATGTGTGCTGTATTGGTCTCAGTTGATTTTACATTGTATAATAATTTATTTTATTTTATTTTTATTTCGGTATAGTTTAAGACCATCATCAAGAAAAACTTTTTATATATAATTGCGTTTGCATAATGGAAAATTATTTAAGGGATTAAATAATTTTATATATAATTGTGTTTGCTGAGTGAACAATTATTTAAGGGATTAAACAATTTTATATATAATTGCGTTTCCTAAATGGAAAATTATTTAAGAGATTAAATAATTTTATATATAATTGCGTTTCCTAAATGGATAATTATTTAAGAGATTAAATAATTTTATGTACAATTGCGTTTGCTAAATAAATAATTATTTAAGAGATTAAATAATTTTATATATAATTGCGTTTGTTAAATGGACAATTATTTAAGAGATTAAATAATTTTATATATATAATTGTGTTTGCTAAGTAGATAATTATTTAAGGGATTAAATAATTTTATATATAATTGTGTTTGCTAAATGGACAATTATTTAAGGGATTAAATAATTTTACATATAATTGCGTTTGCTGATTGGACAATTATTTAAGAGATTAAATAATTTTATATATAATTGCGATTGCTAAGTGGACAATTATTTAAGGGATTAAATAATTTCATATAATTAATTTTAATTAGTTTTAATTAAAAACATATTAAAATTTTATCAAAATCGGAGTACGTAGACCTTTTCTATATAATTACCAATAAATAAATTTCATCCATTTCGAGAAAAAATCAAGTTATTGATTTGTGTATGTAGTATGCATACATGTAAAAATTTCCCGTTGACCAACAATTTCGAGCGATGTGGAAAGAGTTGATTAAACAGAATGAATAAAAATAAAATAAATATAGACTCGAATGACAGAGGAAGTTCAGAAATGGATTCGACCGCCATGAACTTGCAAGGGGAACTGTCCCACTGGCAAACGGATCATTCGGAAACGAGGAAGAGAGGTATGCCAGTGTTGTCACGTAACGGCCCGTTAGCGAAGCCTTTTGTTAACACAGTTGCATAAGATTATGCAAAAATCTGGGTCGTCGATCGCGACGACCGAAACCAATCTGGAGTCCGATTGACTTGGGCGACTGATTACGTTGCAACTGGCGCGCCGATGCCTTTTGTTTAGGCTTAGAACGCTGAACACGTACGAGCCCGTCCGTTAAGAACGATCGTGCCTAGATCTGTCATCGGGAAATTCTACCGAGAGAGCTCTCTGTTCCCCTGCCGATCCCGTAATCATTGTAAAAGCACGGGCCCGCGATACCGATCGAAACAAGAACAACGAAAGTGTGGAAAATTTATGTACGCCACTGTAAGAGCTGGTGCACGCGGAAATGCAACGGTGCTAATGACCCAGAAGAGAATCACCGTCTGTACAACATTTATTTCGGTTTAATTGCCAAGTATAGTCGGAGCGATTCCAACTGAAACGTATACTGTTGATTAAATTGTAATTAATGGTAATTGCCGGTCGTTCACGTAGTTGCTAAGAAACTACAGAGGCACAGACGTCGAATTAAACTCGCGGTCTATCTTTAACACCGTTCGCTACTGGAATCACGTTACTCGTGTCTATCATGTCAGTTTTGCGCACAGAAATTACATTTGCGAACTAGCAATGTTATATTCGACCGTGAATTAACGCTCAACCTGCCGAATACTAAAAGTCAATGGTGTGTTGTCTTCAGAACACTTTTATTGTAGTATTTTATCACTAGATAAATTTTTATTATTATTATTTAGCCATTTTCTAAATAGGACGCACAAAAAGAAATAAATTTATTCTAGTATTTTATCACTAGATTTGCGGTTGAAAAAATTACTGAAATGTTGTTTAGCCATTTTCTAAATAGGATGCACAAAGAGAAATAAATTTATTGTAGTATTTTATCACTAGATTTGCGGGTGAAGAAATGACTAATTTAAAAAGGTCTAAAAAGTATAAAATAATTTGTACAAATAATTTCAAAAAATAAAATGGACTAAAATGTTGTTTAGCCATTTTTTAAATAGGATGCCCACAAAGAAATAAATTTATTGAATAATTTGTATTGTAGTATTTTATCACGAGATTTGCGGTTAAAAAAATTACTGAAATGTTGTTCAGCCATTCTTTAAATCGGATGCACGCAAAGAAATAAATTTATTGAATAATTTTTCGCAGATGCATCCTCACAATCTAAGTAAACGTGAATTAAAAATATTAGAACTCGTTTTGTTATTACTGGACTGCAAAGTTTGATGCTTTCATGAAGAAGTTAACCGGATAGAATAGATGGAAAACAGTGAAGAATGTAAAAATATCTCAGAATATTGTTATGTTGTTTTCAACGTAAAAAGACTGTTAAGGAATAAACTATTTTTCACAGTTTATGCTGAATATTTTTATTTTCCATTAAGATCTGCAGTCTAGTTACAATATTTTTTAATATTTCTAATCATGAATATGATACCAATGTCCAATTTACTCATTCTGTACATTAAGGAAAGCAAACGTATTCCATATTTAACAGCAAATATTTTTCACAAATAAAAAGACAAATAAGAAACGTACGATAGACAAATAAAAATAACAATTTCCGAAACCTTACTCTTCAAACCTTTAACTATGTCGGACAACAAAGATTTGTATGACTCACGTAAAAAAGTTTAAAAGTTTGAAATTTTGAAAATTTTCTTCCGCGATTTTCGAGCCGAAACCAAAAAGAAAACGAGCCATCGATCGAAATTTCCGTCAGTTATCGTGATTCTACGAGAGCGAAGATCGGTCGAATCGCTAGATAAGAAAGTAATAACGTTCGAAATCGAGGAAAGGCTTTCCCAAAAAAATGCTGGCGGAGAACGTCAAAAGGAAGGAAGAAATGGAGAGAGTGAAGGAGTGGAAGCATCCGAGGCGTATGCTTCTTGTACGGGCTCACGGATGAGTTCACGCTCGTGAAATTAGGACCTGGGTCCGAGGACTCTATACGGGAGAATGCAAACTTTCATCGCCCGGAGCACTCGGACGCCGGGAGAGTGATATCCACGTGTCCACTTTCATGAATTGAATCCCACAGCATGGCACATTTATTTTTCCCAGAAACGGTTCTACTACTTCGTCGGGAATTTGACCCTTTTACACCTCGCGACACGTTCGTCCAAATTTCATTTTTTTGCCATTTTTAACCGGTTGAAAAGCGTACGTCCTCTAAAATTTATCGTTGAATTATTAAAAACTGACATACATTTAATAAATTTGTTAAATATTAACTTGCCAGATGGCTTGCAAAATTCCTTTGAGAATGATCCAGGATCGACACGTTAGAAACAATTTAAATTGTAAAGTTGCTGTTATAGTTCATATTTCAAAGAAATTTATTTAACATTTATGATCGACATAACGGATTAATTGGCATACGTTTGATCGGAGTTAGACAATTGATTCTCAGATGTACACTGCGGATCTTTATGCAAAATAAAAATTGTCCTCGAAAATTTATCGTTCAATTATCATTAAAAACTGACATACATTTAATAAATTTGTTAAATATTAACTTGCCAGATGGCTTGCAAAATTCCTTTGAGAATGATCCAAGATCGAAACGTTAAGAACAATTTAAATTGCAAAGTTGCTTTTATAGTTAATTATTTGATCGAAATTTTTATTTAACATTTATGATCGACATAACGGATTAATTGGCATACATTTGATCGGAGTTAAACAATTGATTCTCAGATGTACACTGCGGATCTTTATGCAAAATAAAAATTGTCCTCGTAAATTGTCAACATAGAAGCCAAATAGAAATGCAATTTCATCTCTAATGATATTAATTAACTGTAACGATTACATTGATATTTTAAAATCCTTTTAATCTGTCCACTGCTTTAAATTGCACATACTCATTTTTGTTATAAATGCATAAAATATGCAGTCTAGTGATCAATTTAAATCGTAGATCTTTGTCGATCTTACAATACACGTCAATGTTGAGAATCACTGAAAATACGTGTTGTATATGGGTGACACAGTTCTTCAGGTAAAGGGTGTCCCAGAAGTAAATGAAATTAAATCTCGATCGAAAATGTAATATAAACTAAATAATGTAAATTAAATAATATAAATTAAATGATTATATGATCGCTCATTAATGATCGAACCGTGCGCCGAAATCACAAATTTAGTTTATGTCCCAGAAATGTTGCACTTCCTCGAAAGGGGTGATCCTCGACTACTTTTATGCGAAATAACAATGATCTACGTCAACTGTAATAGGTTGAATAAGGATGTATATATTTCTCTTTTTAGTAACTCTACTAAACTGCAAATAATACGAAAAGTTCCGGAACTATTTTAAGCTCAGAAAAAAAATCGATTAACGTCATCTAGCTGGTGCAGCGGACAACGTAAGGACACTGGCGGCAATAACCGTGACCCGACGCGTCCCTTTCGAATTCCCAAGTCGTCCTTGATCACGATTGAAATCTGTCTCACTGTTACTTCACTAGCTATACGTGGTTTGCACGCATTTAAATATCGCTGCGAAACCGAACCACAAGTGTTTCAAATTCTAAACACACTGCAATACCGTAGAAATCCTTATTCAACCTCGCATTTCGAAATGTCGATGACATTCATACCCTAAGCTCGTGAAATTTTAAAAAATTTACCGAAATTTTAAAAATAATTACTGAAATTTGTTTTTACATTTTACAACTTTAAAAAAATCATGAAGACGTTAACCCTTTAATTCTGAGCCCTGAGATGTTAACTCTCTAAATAAAATACTAAAAATGTTTAGAATTATGAAAATACAAACGTTTCTTTTTTAATTTAGAATTCTCAGACTTTTGAAATATCGAAATATTAATTGTTGGAATTTTTAATACGGTCACACTTCGAGATACATTTCTAAATCTAACACCAGATTGTCAAGGAACCTAACATTTGCTAGTGGTTGCGTATTAAAGGTAACTGAAAAGGTTCTGAAAGTTATATTCTAAAATTTTTTTAATCTTTCTACTGTGTTCAGTTTCACCCATTCACTTTTTTTCCAACTCATTCATTTCCCTCAGAAATCCTAATAAGAATTGATCGTCAGAAATAACGGATAATAGGTACAAGTTGTATAAAAACTGAACCTCTGGATTGCTGGACATTCGTAAAAGAAACATGCCGGAAAATTGTTTACATCATAGAAACTAATTACTAAAATTTGTCTTTACATCAACACCTTCTACTCATCGAGAAGTGAGAAAGTTTAAAAGAATTCACATCTCGCAAACAAATTGTTATTGAGATACAAACTATTAAAATCTTTGCAAAATTTGATACATTAAACGAAATTTGAAAGGACGTTATGAATTTGAAGTTGCAAAATATGAGAAAAATCTTATATTTGTAG
>CM052339.1:10196700-10212020 GCA_028455595.1 Lasioglossum vierecki | reverse complement strand
TATAATATAATATATAATATAATATATAATATAATATATAATATAATATATAATATAATATATAATATAATATATAATATAATATATAATATAATGTATAATATAATATATAATATAATATATAATATAATATATAATGTAATATATAATACAATGTTTGTTTCAATTATATATAATAGTAATACATTATGATTGTTCAAATGTGTTTAAACATTCGTTGTTTAAATGTTAAATGGTTGTTATTTAAGCATTAAGATTGCTTAATTAATAAAAAAGGCACTAATTTCTGACACGATTTGCTCACCAGGACATGGTACCTCCACCGCCAGCAACACAGACAACCCGACCGCTTGAAATAGCAACAGTTCGGCCAGGAGTTGCAGTGTCAGGATCGATCCAAATCGGTACTGCAGTAGCAACCTCCCACATACCAGTCATCCACGATGTCGAATCGAAAATACCAATCATACATGGAACTGTCGATCTCCCAGTCGTCGTCGATGTTCCCGAACTTCTTAGGCCGGTTAAGACCATGATCACGGAACACGTTAGCATCTACACTGTCCCACCGTTTGACACCAGACCTGTGTCCAGGTACGTAAAACGCTACGTTGCTGTGGTTGATCAACACTTGAATAACCAAGCAGTAAAAATGATCAGTCTGTTTCCACTTTTAAAAATGTTTGGTTGATGCATACAGAATGTACTGGCTGATTATGGTTGTCATTGTACACTCTATATAGGTTTTGCACTGCAAGTACACCCTTTTGTAAATCAATTTCATCCATTACACTGATTACTTTTAAATAAGTATTTATATAATGTACATCTTTTCAATGAATAAAAGTTTTAATTTCTCAACAATTAATTTACATTTGATAATATGAATTTATTTTAGCAGCGCGAGGTTCGATCAAGTTTCTACAACAATTCTAGCAAAGTTTGAAGTATACCCAAACGCGTCGATTCGGTAGAATCTTATTGCTCGAGACCACGTTTTTCTATCCAAATGTTTAATAATACACACGTTTGGGTATGCTTCAAACTTTGCTAGAATTTCTTTGTCGTAATAAATGTAAGCTTATGTTATTTTGTTATTTTTCACTCGTTAATAAGCCCCTTTTCATTAACCATCAGTTTTAACTCCATAAAGTAATAATTTATACTTCTAAATTGTGAATGTTTTCTCTAAAATCTGTTTCAATGACTCCGATCGGAAACATTCTGCCACGGGGTGTAGAAACTGATCGAACCTTGCGCTACTAAAATAAATTCATATTATCTTAATATGTCGATCGCGATAAAAAAATTACTTAATTTACATTTAATTTGATTCTTAGAAACAAAAATTAATTTAAAAATACTTTTTTGTGAAAGGTGGAAATTGATTTGCAAGAGAGTGAAATTGATTTGCAATAGGGTGAAATTGATTTGCAAAAGATTAAAATTCATTACCCCTTAAAAAATGTAAACCTTTAAAAAAAATTGTTCAGGATATCCATCCAACCAACACTGTTACTGACGACAAACAAAGTGGTTCCAACGAAGTCGAGACCGGTGCAAGATCAGATTCAACCGAGCAAATCGTCGTCTACCTATCGCGAGATCGAGCCAACCAAATCGTACACGTTCGATGCACATATACCTCGAAACCCTGTGAAACGACCTGAGCACTCGGTATTTTTGGAACCTAGCCACGAGAATGTATTGCCATCGAGCAGAGTGGAACCGACCGAGTCTTTGACACCTGCGATCACCACGAGTCAGAAGAAGGATCATCGAAGCACGATGCAGAAGGATGAGAGCACCAAAGTGACCGTGACACAAGCGACAGAGGTGAAACGAAGAAACGAGACGACTAGGCATGAATTGCCTAGCGTGGTGACCAGGGTCGACAGCTCGATAACAAAGGTAACAAACGTGTTGCAAAATAAACATCAAGGACAGAATGAGTCGGTCATAAAATTGACGAAGGACATCGCGGCTAGCACGATGCACAAACATGTCAACGGATCTACTACGACTATGCAAATGAAGCCTAAGGAGGTGATTATTGTTTACATGTCCTTGATTTGAGATATTTATAGGGAAAGAGTATTAAAACACTAAATAAACTCCGTATAATGTTAAAATAACAAACACTGGTACTACGCAGTGTTTCTTTAACCCTTTTGAAGTAAAAAAACACTTTTGATTATATAAAAAAAATTTCTGAACACTAAAATTAATGATACAAAAAACAAACAAAAACTTCCCGCGTAGAAATAAATATATTATTAAATATATTTAACCCTTAGCACTCGAATGGCGCCTTCACTAAAAATTTCTGTCCTATTATTGAAAATATTGTTTAGATTATTAGATACGTCGGTATCTAATTACTAAACATAATTACTAAACATTTAAGTATTGTATGAGGTATTATACAAATGTTATATCTACCAAATTTAGAAACTCAGAGTGTAAATATTCTAGATCAGAAAAAACGTTTGATTTTTTAGTTAAAATAGCTCCGAATGCAAATATCGTAAAAATTACATTGAATTAATTTCATTTAAAATATAATTTTATATGTTTTGCATTATTGAATATGTTGGGGTCTAGTAAATATTTACTAAACATTTACTCAAACGAATAATTTCATATCCATATAATTCAGAAAATCACAGTCAATGGAAATATTCTATGTCGGAAGAAATGTTTAATTTCCAAGATAAAATTGCTCCGAGTGCAAAGGGTTAAAGAGACACCCCCCACCCATTCAGATAAGAAAGAGTACCTTGTATCCATTGTTACACATAAAAATACTAATCGTACATTATAAAATACTAATGTAAAATAAGGTACTCACAAAGCTTTTAGAATCCCTGCCATTTACGCGAATACGTCCCAATAACTGTGCAACAGGAAACACCACACTAATACACAATCACTAAACAACGCATATCACAACGGTGACAGCGACCGAGGAGAACTTACTCCGCCCGAGGTCAAAATAATACTGCGATTGTCACCTCTGTCTTTTCGCGATTTAGGTGGGGGAACGTAGCGTTTGTTGATTGGACGCGTTGCAAGGAATTTAGATTGAGGAGTGGGAGACTGTCCTAAACTGTCTCGAAAAACATTTTTTTATTACCTTCGGTCGTTAATGCCGTGATTTATGAGTGTGTCTCTTCGTCCCTCGGATGGGTCTGTCGCACGTGTTATTATAAATGTAAATTAATCAGAGTTGTGCAGAATTACAATTCAATTACTCCAGAATTATAATTACAAAGTAATTGAATTAAATTGTAATTCAATTATGTTGTAATTTATAATTAAGATCTTTAGTCAATTAAATTACAATGTAATTCGTAATTGCAATGGAGCACAATTCTAAAATACATTGTAATTGAATTAAATTGTAATTCAACTATGTTGTAATTTATAATTTAGATCTTTAGTCAATTAAATTACAATGTAATTCGTAATTGCATTGGAGTACAATTATAAAATACATTGTTTTCATATATTGTATTATATTGTATTTCACTTATACTGTAATTCAATTACAAATTGCATTTCAATTATATTGTATTTCAAATACATTGTATTTCAATTAAATTGTGTTTCAATTATATTGTATTTAAATTACAAGTCTGATTGAAATACTTAGTAATTGAATTACGTTGTATTTGAATTACATAGTAATTCATTTACGACGTAATTGAATTACTATTAATTGAAATACAATATAATTCAACTACGTAATTGAATTATAATTTAATTGAATTAGCACAACTCTGAAATTAATCCGCCAGTTCGGAGGTATAAATTAATTTATAATTAATAATTTATATTAATAATTTTCGTTGGTATAAATAATTTTGCGACAAGTTTCTTTCACGAATGCCCACTGATTCAGAGTTTTAAATTCACCCCTACGACGATCTAGTTTATACATTTATACACCCTGTACATATTCTTATGGGTTGTCAATGCACAGGTGACGAGGTTCCAAACATCAACGGTGACAAGAACCGAAACTTCCGTGTTGGGTTCTCCGCCGACAACCAGGACTCTGCTAATCACTCACACGTTGACATCGACCACTGTCGAAACAGTGACCGAGACGCTACGACCAACCAGCGTGATATCCACGATCACGTCAACGATCCTACAATCGATCGTGACTAGAATACCAGCGTCTTACGAGAACGTAGTAGACAACGACTCGATCTTCGTAGTGCTGAGCGACCAGAAACCTCCAGCACCTGGAGCCGAACAGGTAATTGTAAGACATGTTCAATTACATCCAGAGATATCCAGTGTTTTCGACGATCATGATCGATACACGTGAATTATGTCTGCAGGTCGAGGCTGAATACGATGACATTTCGAGGGACGAACAAGACCCGACTGGAAATGAGATTCATCGAGTACTCGCTGGTGGAATTCTCGGAGCACCTGTGGTATCTCTTCAGCCTGTTAGCAATCAGTGCGCTCCCGAGTGCAGGGCTTCCAGAGCAGAAATCTGTGCTGCAGTGGAGGGAGAGATGAGATGCGTTTGTCGTCCTGGGTTCGCAAGGATGTTCCCTGATCGGCCTTGCAAACGTAAGTATTAAATAATTAATTAATTGGTTCTCGATCGCAATTTTATCTTAATGATAGTATAAATATTTATTCGCTTTAAATATTTATACGTATAAATTTAAACGTATAAATATTTATACACAGCGAATAAATATGTATAGTAAATATTAAAGACAGTTTCCCTTATTTTCTGTATGGTTTTCGCCAGTTCTCTTCTTCGAATCCCTTAAAGTTATCTAGTGTTCCGTCGTTCGTTTTTCAGCAACCTATACCTATACTGTACGAGTTGGTCTAGACCGTATCGGACACGAGCAAGTGAATTACGAATCCAGCATGAACGACACGACATCGCCAGTGTATAGAAGACTGCTAGGTCCAACTAAGGACGCTTTGGATAGAACTCTGATGCAGAGCGATCTGAGAGATATTTACAGAGGCTTGAAGATAGCCGGTTTCACGCCTGATCCGACGAAAGTTGAATTCCACGTTCAGCTCAGCGATAACGCCAATGAGACCAGGCTGAAGGAGGTTCTTCAGAAATATTTAATTGGAAGCAACTACAGCTTGGGAGGCACTGAGGTCTACGCCTCGAAGAATCTCGAAATGGTTAGTGCTTTTTTCATTACCTTTCGACATTCATTCCATCAATATGAAAATAGGAAAATTTTGAAAATTCTACGAATATTTTCCTCGAAGAAAACTAGATCGTGTTAATGAATATCAATAACGTTTCAGATCGATGCGATCGATTTCGACGAATGTATGACAGAGGAGGGAGGTCCTCATCATGATTGTTCGCCTAACGCGGCCTGCTTCAACTTACGAGGTTCCTATCAATGTTCCTGCAAAGAGGGCTGGGCTGATCTATCTGAGAACCCAACGTATCCTGGAAGAGTATGTTCCCAGGCTCCGTTAGGTTGTCCTAGCTGCAATAACAAAGGACACTGTGTCACGAACACCAATGGACAAGAAGTCTGCGAGTGCTTCCCATGGCACAGTGGTCAGCGCTGCCAAGTTAATCTGAAAGGTATGTTAAGCATTCGAGCTAATTCGATCTATTCAGTGAAACAGGTCATTTGGATTTGAGTAATAAAAAGGAGAGTTCTATCAACGTTAGTAAATATTCGCGAAATACTCCTTAAGGAAGTTTCCAAAATTGCAAACTAGGACCAAGTCAAAATAGGACTTTCGAGGAAGATTAATGCGCTTTTGACTACTTAAAACCTCTGCCATATGTATCGTGAAATGAAAAATGTCTATAAACGAGTCTACCCCTTAACCAACTACGTAATTCCGGTACAGGAAAATTTTCTTGGAATGAATCGTTCGAGCTAATTTGGTCCGGGAAACCCAGCTGCTAAAATTTGAATGGTAACAAGTAGAATTCTGTCGTCGACTGTTCGAAAATATTCTCGCAGTGCGGGAAGCACCTTAGCCGTCTGGCCTCGTGGTGTCGTTCGGGAAATAAACTACTATAAAAGTTTCGTTGACACACGACGTCGACGCTCGGCTCGTCTCACACGTGTTACAGCAACAAAAGTCGACGGAGTTAATTACCAGAACAGTGTCCCTGATTCGTAGCTCTCGTAGTAGATGGCGAGGAACGCGCGCGGAGGTTTCGGGCACCGATTCACAGAGGCATAAATTTTGTTCCAGTGCTACTGATAGCTCTGGTTACGACCGGGGCGATACTGCTGGGTCTTCTGGCGGTGTGCGTGGGCATGGCGTGCTTCCGTCACCCAAGCCGAAAACGGCAGGCTGGCGACAGAAGAGCTATGATTCCTGGAACAGGCGGAGACACCAGCAGCGAAGGCAGCGTCACGGATCTGGCGATTCCTCATCATGTGCCTCATGTTCTACCGCCCCCGCCGCAGATGATAGCACCATTGCCGCCGACCAAACGACCCGCCCGCAAGATCAGCGGAAAACCCAGGCAACCGGCGAGGAAAGCTACTATGGTTCCTGCTTCAGGTTCGGTTTTCAACCACCTTTATTCGTAATCTGAATTGTACAACCAAAATATCGGATGAGTCTCCTAACATGACTTTTCTTAACCATTTTCACTCGGAACTATGTTGTTGATATAATTTCATAATTTCTCAGAGTCACAACTTAAAATTGTTGTACATTACTCGCAACATTGGTTAGATTATTGAATATGTTGCTATCTAATCAATTTTCATATCCATAAAATGAAAAGAAATCATATACAATGATTTTCGAGTTAAACTAGCTCCGAGTACAAAGGGTTAATATTTTTCGAGGTCTCGTCAGAATTAAAATATTCAAAATGTACCTTGCATGTTTGTTGAGCCTAACCGACTATGTTGTTCGATTTGTTACAGTGCCAGTAAACGACGAGCAACGAGATCGGTCTCTCACTGTAATGATACCCCGTGCCAAGTATCGATCGGCGCCTCAGTCTCCACAGAATTACAAGTCCGGGATGAGCACGTTCTCAACGGAAGAGCATAAACTACTCAGCTACCTCGATAACGGCACGCACAACACCGGAAACAGAAAACAAAGTATAACCAGCATGAAAGACTGCAAGGAAGCCGACGTGCAGGTCATGAGGACACCGGCGACGCCAACTGGCGCCCTCGTCAGCGCAGGTTTTCAGGTGAATTGAAAATTCAAGATTTTACACACATATTCTACAAGGATTATGCTTGAAGAAAACGTAAAAAATCGATTCTTTCAAGGTTCTAGACTAGAAAAACTCCTCAAATCGTGTTTTAAGCTGTGTGAACGCTGAAGAAACATCGAGCAACTTTTTGTCGATGAACAACTCTATTCTTCATTTATTTATTCAGCAAAAGAAGAAGGGAATAAAAGACGACGAAAAGTTGCTGGATGTTTCTCCAGTGTCGACACAGCTTTATATTAGATGATTGCATAAATAGAACATTTATACAATTAGATAATAACGGTGACTAATTGTAGAACACTTCCAGAACATTTATACAATTAGATAATAACGGTGACTAATTGTAGAACACTTCCAGAACATTTAATTTCTTTTTTACAGTGCATGCAACCATCTGATACACACAATAACTTGTCTATTTTTTACACCTGATCATTGATTGCATTTTGGCACCCAGGTCTCTGCAACGGTGACACGAACGATGGACGCCGATTCCACGTTAGCTCGATCCTGCGGTGAGACTACAGTGGAAACAGCAACGAAGGTGCTGCGAACAACGGATCCAGGTGATCTCGGATCGACGCTGCCCCGCTCCTGCGGAGAGACAACCATCCAAGCACCCACGAAGTTGCTGCGACTGGATTTAGGGGAGGCCGGTTCTACTCTGGCTAGATCTTGCGGAGAGACTACGATCCAGCCACCGACCAAAGTCGCGGACGCTCGAAGGAGCAGCATCAAGGATAACAGAGACAACAGAGACACCCGGGATAGTGCCAGCGAGGGGCATACGATGGCTGAGAGAGATCTGGGCAGCACGTTGAGACTTCCGGCCCAGCATCCGCCCCTTTATAGCCCGGATAGGGTGAGTTAACAGCGAAATCAGAGATTTACTATACAGGGTAGGACAATAACTATATCCACCTTCAATATCTCTGTTATTTAGTAAGTGTTTCCATTTTAAAAAATCAAGATGACCTTGAAATGTCCTCTATGCCTCCATCCTCCACCCTATATTATTACAAATAACGGAGATATTCAAAATAGGCATAGTTATTGCTCCACCCTGTATGTATGTACACACAATGTTCTGCTTGAAACGCCACTCGAACCCTTCCAGTACTCGAGTACTACCTGATGCTCTTTTGTCTTTTTAGAAGATCTATGTGACTTATCTGATTTTTCTCAATTCATATTATAGTTGTCCATCTGTTCTTAAGGTGCGTTTCGCACTTTTTCCTGTCCATTTATATTCTATTATTGTCTTCAGAAAATTGGCTATGACTTTTTATCTGTTAGTCTGCTGTTATTATACTTTCTGCAGCGAAAACGTAGCTGGAAACTATGGAATTTTATAGCTGAAAAGCAAAACGTGTCTCAACCATACGATAATCCCTTACATTATTAATACTAACCTTTCTGACTGAAATTTTTCTCAATTAAATAATAATCGTTCAATGTTCGCAGGCCAGCGATCGGGAATCGAACTTCGACTCCCTCTAGGCACCAAGAATTCTTGCGAGAAAGAGTATCCAGTCGACGGATTCCAGCCGTGGACGAAACCGCTGGACGGTAATCTCCATAGGTTCGGGAAACCGTTCAATGAAAATTCATCGCTGCCAAACGGACGCAGAAAATGGAAATCGAGTCGTCTGACGGAGAAAAATTGCGGAAGTCCATTATCTTGAACACTGTCGATCGGTACACCATAACAAAATACCTGAAAGAACACATTGATCATTAAAATTTCCAGTAAGAATCTCCACCTAGTTCGTTTTTGTGAAAATGATAATAATATTGATTAAAGCGACAGTTTTCAGAATAATCGGACAGCAAGAAAATCATTTAAACAAAATAATGAATCGAAATTGTGAGAAGCGCCTCCCATTATTTATTTATGTATTCGTTCATCGACATTTAGGAAGAGGGCGCACGTTTCTGCCGTCGACGGGATTTTAATCGAGTTCGATCAAACGTGAAGAAGCTCAAACACAAAGAGACGCGCGCGTTATTTACCCCCGTGCCAAAATACAACCAATGAAAGGAAAGCTCTCGCCTTTCCGAATATCGTTATCACGTTTCATTTGTCGGTTGCGGAAAGCTCGAAACGTCGGTCGAAAATCTTCCATTACAATAAAAGTGCATAGAACACGTTTGGTGCATACCATGAAAACTTTTACAGAAAATATTCTGTAACGTTGCATAATCGTATACATGTTCTTTTGTAGATAATATTACCTCAGGAGAAGAATTCTTCCCTAAAAGCTTCATTTTTCTTTGGCACTGAATAAACAGTTCTACAATATTATTCGTTTTTACTTAACGTCTGCAGTGAGCACTCTTATGGCAATTTTTATTTTGAAAGACTTTTGAAAAATATTTAACTCAATCTGACATCATTTTATAAAGAATATTTCTTTTTAGAATAAGTTATTCCCTCACTGAACGTTTTCCAAATTCTTTTAGATAAGTTAGATTCTTCTTGAATAAGTATTGCACTTTAATCATTTGAGAATTTTAAACTTAATGGCTTGCGTGACTAATTCGGTATTGGCAGAGAAAGTTCATTCTGGAACAACGAATTTACAAAATTAATTTCTAATGTTTCCAATGCATTGATTCTCTAGCATCGTGTCATATCGACAGATGAAGCTGTAAGAACGTAAAAACATTTCTATCAGAAGAATACTAAACTCCTTCGTTTGACAAAGATTTCAAAGAACATAATCGGTAGTGTGTAATCGAATTTCGAGCGAACGTTTCGAGTTTCCGGCCGGCCATCACGCGAACCGAAGCGTGACTTAAACCCAGTGTCATAAGTTGTAAAACGGCGGCGATCGTCGCGGATTCGACGATCGCACGCGATTCATCGCGGAACCGGACATTATTATTATTGTTGTTGTTGTTTGTTTGTTTAGTCTATTCTCTGACGGGTCTCGTCATGTTGCCCGGCTTCGTCGGGAAAAGTTCGCGCGTTGAGGCGTGACGATTCAACCGGACTCGATCACGAAACCTCCATTCGAGTGCGAGTCATGTGAAACTTCGATTTCGAAATGTAAATCGGGTTTGATTCCGCCAGAACATTAGGGACAAACACGATTTACGTTTGAAAATTTCCAAAATTCATTATCTTGCTACGATTTCTTGTCGGGGTGTGCTGAATGATTATTTATATTGAAAGTTATATTGAAAAGAGTATCGGCGATGGTTTGTACATGATCAAATTAAAAGTTCTACGTAATCTTCGGTTCTTGAAAAGAACTTCTTTCACTTGAGCTGAAATTAATATTAAAATTGATGGCAGCCCGAGTTATTCTTTTCGAATAACTGGAAGATTGAAATTTTTCATTGATAATGAAAGTTGGCAACGAAGAAGGGAATAATGTTAGAATGTCGCAGGCAGCATTTGATATTGAACGGCAGAATGTGATCGAATGTATAATTATTTAATCAAGACGAAGTCGCGGCAACGTCGCTGTATCAGACTCGAGGAAGAGCGAGCAGGACGCGTTGCATTGAAGCACGCACAAAGTGCATTTAACTCTTTTCTTAGCTCAATAGGTAGCGTAAGTGGATGCAATACGGAGGACAGGTGTATCATTAACGATATTACTTTTATTATTATTAATTCTCGTAAGGTCGCGTTTTAACCAAAAGTGAATAGAAACGAAGACGATGATGATCGTACCTTGTATCACAATTACTAACTTGTCCTTTTCACGCCCGAATGAAATTCTTCTTTATACATGCATATAGACGTATGCGTAGATATTAATCTTTATACATGTCTGTATAAAATGCAATATTTTATAGATGCAAATGTAAAGGTAATATTTATGCATAATCGTATATAAATATATAATATAATATATATTTATATACACTTATAAATATATTCTGTTGTACATATTGTCTCCTCGAGAACCTCTTCTACTTAATGCTATTGTAATTTTTGTATACTTAGAGCTTGTATACTTCAGCGTAATTTTAATAAAACTGAATAATATAAATTATGTACCGTGTTGTTAATTCTATATCGTCCAAATTCATTCACGTGAATTAACCAATTTTGGATTTAGCGTACCAGGTATGCATTTAATGATACTCCTGTAATCAATGTAGCAGTAGACTATTATGTTAAAGACTAAGCTAGTTTGAGAGCTGCAAAATTTCTACCGTTTTGGGTCAGCATTTGACTTAACCGCCACTGTGCGGTGGTAGTTTCAGTGTTAAAATTATTGCTCATAGTCAGTACGAGGTATAGACGTCGTTCCCGACTGGTTAAGTAATTTTTTAATTGCGTTTTGCGGGGAGTCCACCTTAACTCAAGTATCCCATCGTGTTAGCCGGGATTGAGGGCTAGAACAGCCATTTATCCGGAGCTGTAGTGCCCGATAGAGGATAGGGGAACAACAACAGGCAACTACACTGGACTGGAACGGGGACAACTTGATTCTCGCTTGGGCAAAAACCGAGGACGTGCGCCAGGCCGCGTTTCTCGATTCGTCGTGGCGCGAGGCGCGGACTGCAACTAAAACGAGCCTAATCCACAAAACAAACCGATCTCCGCCGGGTCTCCGGTCCACCCAGCGTCATTCCGTAAGACGTTCACGACGGGCCCCGGTCGTCCGTGTTGTCCCCATACGCGACGAAAGGTCCGATTCGTCGAAGGGCCTCATCCGACGACTGGCAACTACCGCAAATGACTTTATTTATACCGCCGGCCCTTATTAGGACTCCCCGAGCCATGGCCGTGTAAGGTTGTTCCGAAGGTAATTTCGCCGGTATCGGGCTTCTTTTGTCGGGCCCTCGGTTTTTGCGCGGTCGTCTCCGCTGAAATTACTCCCGGCGAAGCGTGTGCAAGTTTTTCGCAGGGCGACGACGTTACGCGAACTCACTTCCACCGTCGGGACACCACGTCGCGACTCCGCGCCGATTTCGTTGGAAAACTGCGATACTCGCGATCGGTTCTTCTCCGCGTTCCTCAGGGGAGATAGGTGGGTACCGAGCACCTGGGACCGTTTTGCGAATTTCATGCTGCTACAAACGATCGTCAGCCCTAACCGCTACCTAATACGAGCGAATCGTCTGGTTGCAATCTCGCGAATTTGTAGCGCGCTCCAGTGATCGGTAATCGGTGCCCCAACATGGTCGCAGGGAGTGATAAACTGCTCGGGAGGAGCATAGTCGCCTCACACTATGAGCGCGCATTCTTCGGAATGAGCAATTATGTCTCTTACGCTGGAAATTAAGAGATGCCCGTGGCAAACCTGTTCCGCAGCAATTGGAAACCAACCGGTGATCGTAATCGTTTCTATAGAAATTCGAAACTGATTGCGGGTGATGTACGTACTCGAATTATTTAGATAAATATATGTATAGAATATGTGGAAGCTAGTACGAATTCATGTCTCTCAAGTTGAATATATCTTTTGGTAGCACCTGGACGCTTTCCTTCACACAATTAACACTAAACCTATTTCAGCATTATTTTAAGATTTAAAGCAAGAATAAAGTAATTTAAAATAAGAATATTATTTCAAGATTTAAAGCAAGAATAAAATAATGAAATTATTGATTATATTTTGCAATAATTTTCATAATTGGTTAAGTGGATTCTATGTAGTATTGAATCCTAATGTGACTTTATACATCTAAACCTATTTTAGCATTATTTCAAGATTTAAATCAAGGATAAAGTAATTTGAAACAAGAATATTATTCCAAGATTTAAAGCAAGAATAAAATAATTAAATTATTGATTATATTTTGCAATAATTTTCATGCTTGGTTAAGTGGATATTATCTACTATCGAATCCTAATGTGACTTCATACATCTAGATCATTGTCCAATCAAAATGTCTGGTACCAGATTTTTCATTTTACAATGGTTGAAATAATTTCATAACAAATAATTGTACAGATATCATTAGTAAGAGTACGCACTACAATATCAACTGCACAATGTCCAAATAAAATCAATATTTCCAGTCATGTACCAGTTACGTTTAAAGCATGGTAGGTTTAATGTTGAAAGTAATGAATTCATGTAAAAATCGTCGCGTTTCAGAGCTCGACAGTTAATGGGTTAAATGCTGGTTACTGGAGCAACTGCCCTTAGCATCTTATCGAGAAAATAAACGATTCGACGAGGAAAGAGATCCGACACTCTTCTTTCGCTGGCGGCCGTAGTCCTTGTCGGAATGTTGTTCGGTAAAAGTCAAGCGGAAACGGCCGGGATTTCGACCTGGCACGACAGAACGAAGACACAGTGCCCTTTTTTCCGGGAATTGGCAGGGCCGACGCGTTTTTGCGACGTGTTGCGCGCGTTGGAGAAATTGGAACCCCTTGCGTCCTCGTGTTTCCGACTAGGGACCCCCGTCGATTTCTCCGTGCGCCCTTTCTTTCGAGCACGTAACTTCTCCTCGTCTTTCTCCGGGCTCGATCGCAGATAAGATTTCATCGATGGAAAATACGAGTGAGTCTTTGGAGAGATCCGTACTGATGCTCGTACCCCTTGGGACCTGGAGAGAGAGAGAGAGTTAGAGAGAAAAACGAGAAATTTGTACCCAAGATATCTGAGGATTCCAATTTGTGTCCGTCGTAATCCTAGGAATTTTAATTGATGGGAGTTGCTCTAGCCTTCATACTCCCGCGTCCTCTCGATATCGCAGTGATCTGTTGATACGACGCTGCTGTCATTGTAATTTTACGGTGACAGTTGATACTAGCAAAGAGGTGAGAGCAAAATCGTTAAATTGTTACATTCTTTGATCTCAGGATCTCAAATTGCAAATCGACATGTACAGAAACGCCACTCGAACCCTTCCAGTACTACCTGATGCTTCTTTCGTCTTTTTAGAAGATCTATGTGACTTATCTGATTTTTCTCAATTCATATTATAATTGTCCATCTGTTCTTAAGGTATGCTCGAATTATTTAGATAAATATATGTATAGAATATTTGGAAGCTAGTACGAATTCATGTCTCTCAATTTGAATATATCTTTTGGTAGTACTTGGACGCTTTCCTTGACACAATTAACACGAAACGTATTTCAGCATTATTTCAAGATTTAAAGCAAGAATAATATAATGAAATTATTGATTATATTTTGCAATAATTGTCATACTTGGTTAAGTGGATACTATCTACTATGGAATCCTAATGTGATTTTATAGATCTAAATCTATTTTAGCATTATTTCAAGATTTAAATAAAACAGGAATATTATTTCATGATTTGAGATCTATGTGACTTATCTGATTTTTCTCAATTCATATTATAGTTGTCCATCTGTTCTTAAGGTGCGTTCCGCACTTTGTTCCTGCCCATTTATGTATTCATACATTTACATTCTACACAACTTGTACATTGTCTTCAGAAAATTGGCTACAACTTTCGCATCACACGAAATCGACATGTACATGATCTACAAAAAAGTAACCTGTTCTAGGGGTGAATCTTCCCTCGAACTTCTTTTGAAAATTTTTTAATTGCGTCTACTACACGTTCACCATGAAATTTGCAAGTGCTTTTTACAAGAAATTACAGCTTGAAGAAAGCAGTTAAGAGAGTCACGCATTTCTAATCGACAGTGTTTAGGTTATGTCCACCACATACTTGTTGGGTGGATATTGTAACCTTAATTTTTCTCCTACACATTTTTCGACTTAAACAAATATTGTAATGTTATTATATAAGATATTGTATTGTTCTTTACAGCTAAAGATTGTCCCGAATCCAGTAATGTGCAATAGTAATACGTTGTGATTGACACAACATGTTTAAACAATCATTAAAAACGGAAAGACACCACTTTTGCACCTTTTTCTAATGATATTTTTTAATTTATTTTAAAAAATAAGGGTTTAGCAGAAAATCGAACTGCACCACGCGATAGAGCAGACTTTTATCTTATAAAACCACCCTTTCAACTTTTCAACATCGACGTATTTTGCTGACCAGAGAACAAAATATCCATGCCCGAGATGAGTTACCGCCAGTGATGATCACCACTGGAGCAGGCGTCCGCTTTTGGTGGATATGGAAAGATCTTTGTTGTTGGACAGTGTTATTTTTCAGCAACGAAACAAAC
>CM052339.1:10170772-10196200 GCA_028455595.1 Lasioglossum vierecki | reverse complement strand
TTCCAGTAGTACAAATCAACGTCAGGCCAGCCGCTCGAAAACTTCGAAATTTCAGTGGTACAACTCAACGGCAAGCCAGACAGCCGAAAAATTGTATTTTTCATAACTTTTCAAAGTTTCGTTACTTTACGACAAGTCGGAGGATCGGGAAAAATTGGGATCAATAAATATATACGCAGATATACTGTTTAATTACGTTGTCTTTATTTATTCACTGTTAGTAAATACATAAAATATTTCTATTCTATATAACTTACATTCTAAACATTTATACGAAGAATATTGACTGGCCCCGAGGTGCTCTGCAGGCTGTCAGACAGTGCAACTGACTGCAACACAGACAATTATATTAGATGATCTAACTGGTACACTGCTATACTGCTGTATGAAAGAAATAATACCGAGGGATATTGACTTTACAAATTCTAAGAAGGGAGTAGTTTCGAAATAATTACAAATATTAATTTATAAAAACTTTCTAAAAGAACTATATAGCTATACATAGTAGCTTGATATTATCAGCTATTTGTAAGATAATGGGAGTACTTAAAAAAGAGGATAATACCGATTGTCCAGATTTTACCACGAAGAGGATGCTGCATAAGAGACCCCAAAGCAAGTCAGAACGAATGCCATATTCCTTCTGGCTCTTTTCCTTAGAACGACGGACTTATATACTACATTTGAGGTTATATGCGAGAGAGGGATGCAAAGGGTTAAGACTATTAAGACTTTGAAGAAGTGTTAAGACTGTTGAAGCTGTTAAGAGTGTGAAGTAGAGTTAAGACTATTAACACTGTCAAGACTTTTAAGAAGAGTTCAGACTGTTCAGGCTGTTAAGAGTGTGAAGTAGAGTTAAGATTGTTAAGACTGTTAAAAGACTTTGAAGAAGAGTTAGGACTGTTGAGGCTGTTACGAGTGTGAAGTAGAGTTAAGACTGTTAAGACTTTAAAGAAGAGTTAAGACTGTTGTGGCTGTTAAGAGTGTGAAGTAGAGTTAAGACTGTTAAGGCTGTCAAGACTTTAAAGAAGAGTTAAGAAAAAAATGATTTTCTCTTCCACAGATGCGGAATCGTTACCGGAAGCTGGGGCTCCTAGGCTAGAGAGAGACCTGCAAGGTGAGCGACCAGAGTCATATCACTGTGCTTGCCTTGCATCATTACATGTGATCTCACAATAGAGTTGCACTTACGGGCAATCATTTCTAATTCCATCTAACCAATCTTTCCCTTGGAGTTTCACACTCTCTATTCTGTACAATCATTTTCGCTACAACGCTGGAGATAAAAAAAGTGACTCGAGTGCAACTCTACCGGCAAAAACCGTTCTCTCTCGCTTTCTTCTCTCGTTCTCCGCTGTCTGACCTATCTCTTCTCTCAGTTTAAACGAAACCGATCGTTCTACCTCTACAAAAAATACAATAAACCAATTTGTGCGTGTCGACGCGAGGGGTGCGGCCGTGTACATATGGACAAACGCATGGCATAACGACACGTGACAACGAAAAAGGAGAGAAAAATGAGAAACAAGAAGAAACGTGTTCTACCTGTCCTCTTGTGTGCCTATTTTTTTTTCTTTTTTTGTAAATCTTGTGTTCCGTATCCGTGGGTACGTGGGTCTCGAATCCTGACAAATGACTTACCGCTGAAACGTAGCCTCGGGGGACTTGATGATTGCAGCAACAAAATATGAGAATCTTGTAACGATACGCGCGAGAGACTTTCACTACGACGCGAAACTAATCCGATGTACACGCTAGCGTTTATGTTAGCGAATAATATGAATATAATGTTATTCAATTCTCGATATGATTAGGTAAAGCTAGGAATAATGACAGAACTGAGTGTCTCCTGTGAAAATAGTTGTGTGATTATTCCTGCCTTTACCTAATCATATCGAGAATTAAATAACATTAACCCTTAGCACTCTGAGGAGTCACTAAAGATTCCTGTACTATTATTAAAAATATTCTTTACATTATCAGATACGTCGGTATCTAACCAATTACTAAACAACATTTAAGTATTGTATGAGGTATTACATCAATTTCATATCTATCAATTTAAAAAAGAAATCAGAGAATGGAAATATTCTTGCTCCGAGTGCAAAGGGTTAAATTAATAATAACCTTTTATTAAATCGAGGTTAGACTCGCGTTTCCAGCAAAGATGGAGTTTTTCAGTAGTTAAAAGCGCTGGATAAAAGATCAATCTAATTTACGAGGCCTAATTTGCATTAAGTAAAGTCGCGATCTAGCTCCTATCGCTTGTTCCGAACACAGACAAAGATCGTGTAGGGAAACTATATCGTTACGACCGCTTACACAATGTTTCCAATTGAAACCGATAGAATCTCAGTTACGCAAAATTATCAGACGTTGTTGCTGCAAACAGTGTGGCAGACGGGAATGATCAAACCGAACTGCTGAACAAAATTATCAGATCCCCTGAGCTGTACATACATATGTGCCACCTAACCGCCTGGTATCTTACTTTTCGTTTTACTATAAATATATACATATATAAATAACGATTTTCTCGAGCATGACCACCACGGAAATCAGCAAACGGTACTGGCGCGTGACCGCGTGACGATCGGAAATCGATGATAAACTTGGTAAACGGGAACGAAGCCGTACGAAGCAGGTGCTCTAGGCTACGAACAACGATGACTCGTCTACTAAGATCGTCTGTCTCTTTTTTTCTGTTTCTGTTACTGCTCCCGCCTGCTCCTCGCCTTCAACTCTTCTCAACAACTGGATGCCGTCTGCCTCCAACGTCCGCCCGCCACTCCGTCTCTCCGACGACCTACATTATCTAAATAAAAAAAACAAACTTCTTAAAAAAAAAATATATAAAACCACACTCAAACAATACAAACCACCATCACCAACGACGATTGATCTTGACGTAATTGGCAACGACACACGACCTGGACGACTATGTACTGTGACATCGATGCACGACACGGACGTACGCCGACTTCGTTACCACCATGACGCCACCGACTCGAAAACCGTGCCAATCGTGCGGCCATGTCCCGGGTTCTCGATGCTTCTGAACGATCCTGAACTCTCCTCCCGACTCGTTCCAAAACACACGCAAACACACATCGGTGACTAATCCTCAGGGGTGACCACTGTCCTCCTGGTCTCAGCCAGGCCCGGCAAATCCGTTCCGCCGGTGGGTCTGCTGACGAAAACCGCGAGAACGTTCGTGCAGGACGGTGCCAGCACAGAGTTCGCTACCCAAGTGCTAGGCACCACGCTAGACAATGGTCGTCTGTACGCTAGAATCTTGTCGACGTCGAGTAGGGTCTTCTACGACAAAGAACCGACGCCGGATACTCCGAGACCGTACGTCGTTTATCCGTCGAGAGCGCCCGACGACGATTGGCAGTTCCGAGTGGCGCTCGACAACGCGCCCATCAAGGTTCTCAAGGAGATCGAGACATCCAGCAGCGTGGATCAGAAAGTCGAAGAGCACGAGGACAACGAGAAAGCCTCGACCAAGCTGGACGAAATGTCCAGAGAGAATGACATATTCAGCAGACGAGAACTCAGCACCGACCCGCAGAGGTTCAAGCCTGCGAAGGTTCGACCCGCTGATAACCTTCCGACGTTCACGGTCAAGCACGAGTACGTGTCCAGCAGCTTCGACAATTCCGAGGACGACCAGCCGAGAACCTTCAGGCCTCGACTGCCGAAGATCTTCAAATCCCAGCCGAAAGTCCCCATGCAAAGGAAAGCTGACACTAAGCCGCTGGCTACGGTGACTTATCATGGTTTCGCTGACTTCACCACCACCGTGGGCGAGACTGTGATCGTCTTCTCCCCGAGTACCTCGCCGGCTCCCGTCGGACGACCCGCCACTACGATCAAGGGCGACGCGACATTGAGACCCGACGACGGCGTCGCTGTGATGAAAATCAGGCCCACCAGCGTCGTCCCGGCTTCAATGAACACCGCTCATCGGTCCGGACTTGATTCGAAAGCTGGATCCGGTGATCCTCTTCTGGATGTTATCAACCGAGGACATATTCAGCCCAGCGTCACCGAGGACTTTGAAGCCGAGTCGTCTTCCACGTTCACCGAACCTCTTCTTCTAGTTCCTGACACGGCTTCTTTAAAAGCTACGGGACTTCTCAAAGTCGTGGACTCCACCACCTCGATGGATGGCACGACTACGCATTACAAGAGCTTGATCTATGGCACCTACATCGGTACCGATTATGCTCAGATCATTCACACGTCTTCGAACGTCTACTTCTTCCCTGACGAAGCTACAGCTACATACGATACCGAGGATACCACTGTCGACTATGGAACGACTGTCGCCGAAGAAACCGAGGCTGATCAGGAGACTACCTTCGATATGGCAATTGGCACTACGCCCAGAGCGATCACCACTAGCGAGGAAAGCCCCCAGGAGATGAACGAACTGTCTACTCCTTTGAGAGACACCACTGACAGCGTGTTAACCACTCTGAAAGACATCTTGGAGAGCGCGAGGAGAGTCTTGGAGACTACAGAGTCGGCTAAGCCGTCGTTGGAAGACGAGATCCCGAATGATATCGTCCCGGGAGATCCTCAAGGAAGAAGCATCAAAGGAGGTAGCTCGAAGAACGATCTAGGGCAGATGAACAAATTCGGGAATGAGAAACCGAGTCTGGCTACCAGAATCCTACCATCCACGGTGTACAAGACGTTCACGTACTTCACCACGTTCTTTATTCCTGACGGGACTCAAACCACCACCTCGGTGCGTTCCAAGGAAGTGGTTTCTTCGGAAGTCTCTTACGTGACGGAGCTGATCGCAGCTAACTCGACTGCCGCCAATGTTGTTCCCACTGCGTTGACCCAGACCACTCAGACCACTCCGATCAGCGCTCTGGAAGAAGAACAGACCACGAAACAGGACGAGGAGATAGAGCTGATATTTAAAACGTTGTATACTACCTACACATACCTGACGACCTTCTTCCAAGAAAACACCTCCAGCGTTTCCAGCAGAGAGGTCGTCGAGACGAACGTCGTCACTCAAACAGTCGGACCGAAAGGAGTCTCTGCTGTGGTCGCAGACTTGTTCGAGAAAGACCAGTCCATCTTCATAGCTCCTACGAAAATCGTGGACGTTGTCGAGCCCTCTCTGTTCCCACAGTTCCACGAGAAAGAAACGGAGAAGTATCCAACGACCTTGGAGCAAACGACGGAAGATACGCTGACTACTCTTCAGGATCAGGACACTACGACCGATCAGAACATTCCTACAGAACCAGGAACGACTACCGAGGATTTCGAAGACACCAGACAGACGGCGCCTGACATCGAACCAAGCCCGACTCCAGTGTTGCCAACGGAGCCTGTCAAAGAACAGACCAAGACGTACTACACAACGTACACTTACTTCACTAGCATCTTCGTCGATGACGAGATAGAGATCGAGACCAGAACCGAGGTGTTCACTAACGTCGTCACCGAGACGATTCAACCGAGCGCTGTCTTGCCAACTACTCAGGAAACTCAGGCTCCAACTACGCCGAAAGAGGAGCCGGCGAAGCCAGCAGTTCCGCCAGAGATATTGGCTTATCTGGAAGCTCTTCAGCGGCAGAAGTCTCAGGAAGAAGCACTCCAATTAGCAAAGAAGGTGCAACAGCAGGTAGTCGGCCAGGCTGACGACAGTTCTGCCGTACTGATGGAGACTACAGAGTCTACAACCGCGGTGGACGATCAACCGATTGACAGTCAGTTCCGTGGCTTCGAGGTGAACGCTCAGGTGACGCCGAATCCACCTGTCGATGGGGAGGTTCTTGGATCCATGATCACAGACGTGGTATCTTCCTCTAGCTCCGGTGGTGGCACGGTCCTGGACTTGATGGACAAGAGAAACGCAGTTCCGGAGGATCAAGAGTTGTCCGAGTCGAATCACCATGACGTAGAACCGGCGCCCACTCTGCTTCTGCAAACCAGTTACACAACCTTTACGTACTTCACTACCATGTACAAGGGCGAAGAGTCGAACGTGGCCAGTCGCCTGGAAACTGTCACTAACATCGTCACCGAGACTATCAGGCCGACTGCCGTGGCTCCAATGGAAACCAGCACCGTGCCAGTCACGTACTTCACAACGTACACTTACTGGACCACGTATTACAAAGGTGGAGACACGGTTACCTCGAGTCACGAGCAGACTGTCAGCAACGTGGTGACTCCAGGACTGTCGCCCACGCCGACGGTAGAACTCGGTGTCATTATGACCTACAGACCATCCTCTGGATCCACCGAAGACACTCTTGTCGAGGAGCCCAAGATCACCGCTGACAACGAAGTCACACCTTCGGACGTCCTTCCCCTAGAGAACTCCAGGTCGGAGTCGGTTCAGAAGACAATTGTCAAGGATGTCAGCGATATTCCCGTTGCGCCTGTTGTTGTGGAGGCTTCCACCGTTTCACCGGAACCTACCACGTACTATACTACGTACACCTACTTCACCACCTCGTACATTGGCAACGAGACTATATTGAACAGTAGATTGGAGACTGTCACTAGTGTCTCAACGCCCGATGTCATTGCCACGCAACCAGCAGCGACTGGCAGAGCCATCGACGGGCCAGTGTACCAGCAGAGTATCCCAACCGTGGACAAGCCTGTCACGCCGTCGAAAGCTAGCGAACAGCCTAAGACAGGTCTGATCTCGACTGTCAGATCCAGTCAGGTGAACGAGGGAACCACGACTCACTATGCAACCGACGTGCACGGGACTTATATAGACGGACTCTACGCGCAGGTAGTCAAAAGTTCGACCTCTATCGAAACGCCACCTTTGCCATCGTCGACAATCGCCACTCCCGTCCTCCCTACCGGCGTTCTCTCGCTGAACCAGGGCAGCGTGGTAGATGCTGACGAAGTGACCACGATCTACTTCACCACGAAACAGATCGGAACCTTGTTGGAGGGCTTGTACGCCAAGGTGATCGAGAGTACTTCCAGTACCAAGGTGAACGAAGAGAGAAAAGCAACCATCCCAGCTGTTCATGGTCACAGAACAGGGTTGGTGAGGCTGATACACGGCCAGATCGAGAACAACGGAACCACTACGTTCTATCAATCGAAAGTGATCGGTACAAGTATCGAAGGCAGGTACGCCCAGATCATTGAAAGCACTTCGAGCTTCTCTTCAGCAACGCCGACTTTGAACATCGCCCCGACGTCCACTCAACCACCCACGAAGCCAACCGAGGTTCCGGAGATCTCTCCATCGCCAGCTGTGATCCAGTCTTCCCTGTCGGAAGATCCTACGACAGAGTCGCCCGATCAGGACGACGACGGTGAACAGAGCGAGGAGAACGAAGAGGACGAGGAGGATGGAAAAGACGAACTAAGTTCGAAGAAGAAGCCTCGAT
This sequence comes from Lasioglossum vierecki, assembly GCA_028455595.1. Taxonomy (NCBI): domain Eukaryota; kingdom Metazoa; phylum Arthropoda; class Insecta; order Hymenoptera; family Halictidae; genus Lasioglossum; species Lasioglossum vierecki. Next base: position 10,188,800 of record CM052339.1, on the reverse strand, counting down.
TGACGTTTTCCACTAGAAAGAAGTCATTCACGCCGGCGATCAGGCCGTTCTCCTCGAGGAATAGACCAACGTTCAATCCCAAGCGTAAAGGAGCTCAAGGTGCTACCACGATCACTCGAACGGACATAACTCCGACTGTGACAGCTACTCTAGCTGGGAAGGGCAACAGGTTTGCTTCTTCTAGAGGTCGAGTGAGCTCTCCGATAGGGCCGTACTCTTCGACGTTGTCTCCATCGGCGTCCAGGAGGTTCAATGGAAGAAGAGGATCGCCTAGCTCAACCAGCGCGTACACCTCTGCTGTGTCAGGAAGCACCAGAGGCAGATCACAGGCCAGGATATCTCCATCGTCGGTGTTCCAAGGAAACAGAAGAGGACCGACATCCATCAGAGGTTCCTCGGCCAGAGCTGCGACTCGGGGATCAAGCTCCGCTTACCCTGGAGCTTCGACCAGGTTCAGATCACCCATCCGACCATCCTCGACACTGTTGAGAGGACAAGCAACCGTTAGACACGACGATCAGGAGAACGATGCTAATGAATTCACTACCACCACCTTGGTGACAGAGGAGACACCATACACGGAGGACTTCGACGGCGGTGAAACGGTAACCGTGCCGCTGCAGACCACCACGGAATCCTCGAGAAGATCCACGAATCCTTTGCTGCGATTCCGCAGGCCGATCAGTTTGAACAACTCCGGAAGAACCGTCACCACTGTCAAACCACCGACGACATCTCGGAGGAATGGGAGTCTGAGTAGATCTACCCCGCCGACTACTCCCAAGGTAACGAATAGCAGATCCAACGGTAGAACACCGCCGATATCAACGAAACCGCGGCAGGGTAATACAGGCATATTCCCGCCGAGAGGATTATTCGGAAAGAAGCAAGAGCTGCCCACCGAGGATCAGATAGATCCGAACGAAGACCCGGAGAATGATGGGGTGGAGAATTTCGAGGACGAGCCCGTGGAGGAGATCAGCGACAACGACTACGAGGGATCGGAACACGAAGACAGAACGACGAACCGACGTTCCGGTAAATCCATTCGATCAGGTGTGCAGATCAGACCGTTCGCGAGGAGTAGGCGAACGCGTCGTCAGGCCAGTCAGTTGAGAACATATTCCAGTCGCTTCCGTCGACCAGGTTCGAAAGGAGCTGAAGAGAAGACGGAGGCGAGCGAGACGGTTGTCAGCAAGGAAGGTAACGTAAAACCTGCAACAAAGCCAATCGCTCGTTACAACAATCGTGGCAGATCGTTGACGACGTCTCGTCCACCGTCCAAGATACCGAACAACCCTGAGAAAACGTCGGCAGAGTCGTCGGAGTTGAATCAGAGCAAGGTCCGACTACGGACGAAGTCGACCGGCGAGAGAAGCACTTCGACTCGAATAAAACCATCCCCGACGTCCAGTAACGGTAGGCAGTTCACTCTAAGGGAGAAAGACGGTACGAGCCGAACGAACTATAAGAGACCTAGCTCTTCAGGGTCCCGAAGCAACGGCAGAACGTCGACCAGCTCGGACAGAGTGAGACCTCCGAGGTTGAGGAGTGGATCGAATAAGTCTTCCGAGTCGTCTGGCTCGAGGCGTGTCCCTTCGTCTCGTGCTCCGTCAAGGTCGTCGGGTAGGAACGGTGGTAGTAGGAGATCGTCGTCGCGTCGTGGTTCCCTCGAGGATATTAGGGAGTCGCCCACCATTTATCCCGACTATGACGGAACGATCACGGTCACGCATTACGTCCCAACCGAGGTGACGATCCCCGTGGTAAACAACGGGGTCACGGAGCAGCGTAGCATCGTGACAGCTCAGCCCAGCACCGAAGTTCTCGGCCCCTCTCAGTATAGCACCGTGACCGGTGGAGACGGCAGACCGCTGGTAGTAATCGTTAGCGAGGTCACCGGTACTAATCTCCAAGGTCAAACCGAGGTCACTCGATTTCTACTCCACGAGACGCCCACCACCCGGGTTTCCCACACGTTGACCACTTTAGGCGGTCGCCGAGCCTCGCAATCGGTAATCGTACCCACCACCGTGTATTCCGTAGAGAACGTAGTTTCCACTGTACAACCGTCGTTAGCGGGGAACGCGCCTCTCGCGAACATCCTGCTGTCGCAGCTGCTTCTCGGTCAGTTAGGTCAGGCTAACCCTCTGCTGCAAACCCAGGGCACACCGTCCACGCAGTACAACACGCGCACCACCTCGTACGTCACCACGATCACGAAACAACAGAGCACCGTGATCCCGCTCACCTTCCGCGGTAAGGAAATCTTGACAACCTTGGTAGACACCTCAACCGACGTGGTCACCGCGACAGAGTTCATTACGGACACGGTAGTCGTCACGCCGACGGCAGCTCTACCTGCGGCCAACTTGAACTCTCTGTTAGCGTTGCTGCAGCAGCCCCAGCAACCGGTCAAGAACTCGAATCCTCTTCTGGACCCGGTGTTCGCCGCGCCACCCTTCACCCAGAGCAACACCCTGCCGGGAGAAGTCGAGAGGAAACACCAACCGGCCGATTCCGATTACAAACAAGACAGCTATGAATACTCTGAGGAAGAGGACGACGCTCACGACTATCATAAATCGTCCCGGCCACGGAACAGTAGAGGCAAGTCGAACGACAAGAAAGAGGATCATTCTAGCCAAGCGAAAGAAGAGTCCAGCGTGGTGACGCTCTACGTTTCCGGTCGAAGGCCTGGAGAGTTCAGCACCGTTCTCAGTACTGTGAAGGTTGGCGAGATGGCTAGCTCCTCCAGGAGGCGAAGAGCTACCGAACATACTGTCGAGGTTCAGCCTTCCATTCCGGCGTCTTTACACGCGGGTTCGGAGGAGATCACGATACTGACAGGGAGCGAGGATTCACTGGACACGCACGCGCCGACACAGAGTCTCGAGAGTGTAGTGGGTGACGTCGGACGGCACATCTCCACGCCTATCCGCCCTTAATCATTTCTGCTACCTTCTTCTCCATATTCAATCCCATTCCCCCCATAACTGTCGTCATTCTTAATTAAGCCCATCGCAACAACTCACTGACACCTACCTAGACCGAAGCTGACGACCTTTATCGTTAGTCACACGGACGGTTCTTCGACGACACGATCTTCTCGCTCGTTGCGAGGAATTTCCAGCGATTGATCATCGTGGTGTAATATAGTGAATTCTTTGGGGATCGTTGTACCTCTTACTTTCTCTTTGTTTTACCTTTTTTTTTTTGTTTCTCTTCTGGTATGCAAGAACGATTCCTCCGTACAGTTGGGAAAGAACCGTGGGAAGCTCGCAGCTTCGGTTGTTTGATCGGGGACACCGTGCCAGGTTCCCGGTCTCCATTATTCGTCCTGCTCGCTCCCCTGTCTTCTATTCTATCTCCTACTGGAAAAACCACCCTCCTAGAGCGTCCGTCCTGTACCCACTAACACGGCCTCGAAATCCGGCGTCGCACGCGCGACCACACGACCAAAACAAAACCCAGCAAGCATGGTACCTCCCTGTATGTCGGCCAGCAAACCCTGGTAAACGCTACTAAGTGCACGAAACGGCGGAATGATCGAGTCTTGTGATGGATAGTTCGTTTAACCCACTGGGCCGCTTAATCCCAGACGAGAACCCGAAATCCTTTCGTGCTAGATGTAACACCCCCGGGGAAACGACGAGGATATTGCCACGGAACCGAGAATCGTCGACTTTTCAGATGAATACCCTGACGATCATGGTCCCGGTCACTTCGATAGTAAACGCGTTGAATGGCCCGACGAGGGTGGCCCGAGACCAGCAGCCCTGACCGAGGCTAACGACGACTACCTCGAAGAGGCGCCAAGGAAACGAGTCAGGATCCGCGTGCCCGTTGTCAGAAAATTCAGTAGACAGCACACGCGGACCGTCGTCAGACGTAGACCTGTAAGCCCGAGGACCCAGAATCTTCCGTTGGCTACCGCGACCCATACACCGAGAAGGATCGTCGTCACCAGAGTGAGGACGCTCGGCCTAGCGAACTCGATACACGCGGACGAGCCGGAGAGCTTCAGGCCTGAACCTGGACGACACAAAGTAACCATCACCAGGCGCCGGAAGATCGAACCGACCTCGGTTCTGCCGAGCACCACTGACAAAAGAGCTAGAATCACTAAAAAGAAACTGATCGCTGTTAGGCCTGTGCAGCCGACACCGAGCTTCGCCATCATCACCTCTGGATTCTTCACCGCTCCGTCTTCGCAATACGAAGAGGAGTACGAGGTGGAAGATGAGACGGAAGAACCCAAGCTAGAAGTTACCACCACCTTCACGCCTGAACTGCAAGAACCGCCTAATGTTATCGACAACATGCCTGACGTGATGGAGATCTCTACGCCACCACCGGAAACTGCCCCGAGAGCTTTGGAAGAGTCCAGTGTGAACGATCCCATCATCATCACTGACAATTTCTTCTTCCCAGCGGGTGAAGACGAGTACTCCGAGTACGAGGATGAATATCAGGGGACAACCGAGAACGCGGATGAACCGTTAGATGTTCCAACAACGGTCAAATCACCGAAGGATGATGAAAATGTTGTGCCTAGTAAAGACGGTGTCGCGACCACTTCTGAGACACCTGTACACGAGAAGGTCACAACTGTCGAACCTAAAGAGGAGTCGGAAGAAACAGTGACTGAAATGGTGTCTAAAGACGATGCCAAACTCGAGGAAGTCTCGACTACCGCGAAACCGATTGAAGACTCAACTGCTACGTCGGAAGAAGTTGACACCACGGTGCAAGAAGATGTTTCTACCACTATTCAACCTGGCATCAATGAAGAAGAAGAGAAAGAACAGATAACAATGGAGAACGTGATGGAAACAACAGAGTCCATAAACGAAACAATGGTTATAAGCGTGCCCGAGAATCAGCCCGAATCGACCTCGCATACTGAGAAGAATACTGAGACTACCACTGAGACGAGCATCCCCGAAACTACTGTGTCATCCACGGAATCTATCCAATCGCAGATTCAACCGGAGTTAAAGGATCATTTGACACAAGATGGTGAAGGTTCATTGGAAAAAGACACAGAGCCTCGTGTTACCATGCAACCCACAGAAACAGAACCCCATGACACCTCGACGGACCCACCCGTTCAACCAAAGACAACTCCGACAGATGAGGAAGAAGATGATGTTCAGAAAACATCGGTTGTGACGGAGAAAGAAAAGGATGTTCAGGAACCATCGGTTACAACGGAACCACCTGGCAAAGAAAAACCAGTTGAAAGAGAAGAAGAACCAACAATGGAGACGATTGAACCCGTCACCAAACCCACACCGTCTTCAGCGGTTGTTTCGACGGATACGTCGTCGTCGGTCGAAATTGCTCCGAGTTTCGCCAGCGTGTTGCCTCTCGAGACGTACCAGTCACCGTCTCCCGACTCCCAAAGTCCTAGAAACCTAGACGATTCCGAGATACCGAGCGTGATCCCTCTGGGAGACGATTACACCCTCTCGGACGCAAAGAGGACCTCGGGAGTCTTCGAGGCTACCCCAAGCCTCGATGTCGTCAAGGTGACGACTTCAATCTCGTCACCGACTCCCGAGGACATCGAGGCGGGATTGGCCGACGATTTGTACTTGTCCTTGTCGAGACCAGACTTCCCTCAGATCTTACCCTCGAAACCAACCACCGTCGTTGACCATCAGACGAAACCCCCACCCGAACTAGAACCGAGTACCAGCGTTTTCTATACGGAGACTGTAGTGACCTCGACGAGATTAAGGACGTACACGTACGTGGTGACGCAACAGAACGGACTGGAGACGAAAGTTACGTCCTCGACGACCGTCAGACCGAGAGTGACGACCCTTACGTTGACGGTGCCCGTCACGGTGACTGTCACTCCTACTGTGAAGTCGTCAGCAAACGCTGTGTCTTCTGTGTATAGTCCAGTGCCTGCTACTGGTGAGTAGATACACGGCTCTGGCCGAGCCTATTCTACGAGCATCCTCGTCTGATCTGGATTTTCCGACGATTGTTCCCCAGTAGATTCACCTGGAAGAAGCAGGAGTTGAATGAAACTGGTCGATTTTATCGGTGAACATTGTTTAGCGGAGTTTTAACACGTTCTCTATCACCATATATAGGGTGAGGCGCCACATTTTGCTATATAGATTTACGTCATTATTATTACGCATAGCAAACAATGTTTCAGATGAAGTTGAATGGTTTTCAGAGGGGCACATTCTGATGGCACATTTTTTTGTAGGTGGACGTACAAAGGCTATATGAAGGTCATTGATGTTTTTATAAATGGAATTATATATTTTTTATTGCATCAGCTGATGCTCCTTCATATTCTTTACAAAAAAGTATTAATCTATTTGTGCAAAAAAATCATTAGTTTAGAAGATATTTTAATTATAATTTGTAGTGCTCTAACATAAAATACATTGTAATTGAATTAAATCGTAATTCATTATGTTGTAATTTATAATTCAGATCTTCAGTCAATTAAATTACAATGGAGTACAATTATAAAATACATTGTTTTCATTTATTGTATTGTATTGTATTTTAAGTATATTGTATTTCAATTGTACTGTAATTCAATTACAAATTGCATTTCAATTATATTGTATTTCAATTACATTGTATTTCAATTACATTGTGTTCCAATTATATTGTATTTAAATTACAAATCTCATTGAAATACTTAGTAATTGAACTACGTTGTATTTGAATTATATAGTAATTAATTAACGACGTAATTGAATTACTATTAATTGAAATACAATGTAATTCAACTACGTAATTGAATTACAATGTAATTGAATTAGCACAACTGTGATTAAATTCATATTATTGACCAGAGAGTCAAGATGTCCTAATAAATTATAATTAAAATATCTCCTAAACTAATGATTTTTGTTACACAAATAGATTAATACTTTTTTGCAAAGAATATGAAGGAGCATCACCTGATGCAATAACAAATATATGATTCCAATTATAAAAAAAATGACCTTCATATGTGTTTTACACATCCAACTACAAAAAAATGTACCATCAATATGTGCCCCTCTCAAAACCATTCAACTTCATCTGAAACCTTGTTTGCTATGCATAATAATAATGACGTAAATCGAGATGGCAAAATGTGGCGCCCCACCCTGTATGATATAATTAAATATTAAATGAATTGACTGAGACGTCATAAATAAATTCTTTTCTAATTGAAGTTAGGCTGCACTTTAACTTGTGTAACCAGAAATTTTTTACTGTTCCTATATTGTAGATTTTGGAAAGAAAATAACAAAAGTTTCAGTCCTAGGAGATTCTGAGCGTTCTCAAAAACTCATAGATCTTGAACCATTCTACTACTAAATCTACGGAAGAAGACAAAAATTTCTGGTTACACACGAAAAAGTTTAACCGAATTCTTTTCTATTCTAAGTCAGCTTGTTACGTTCAAGATTTATGTTCAGTTAATGGTCTCAAAAGATACGTGACTTTCGACCATTTTTTTCTGGAAAATTCATACACATTTTTCCTAACGACTAGCTTATATAAGAGTACATGTATTATAGGTTTTGTAATAGTTTTTTTTTGCAACAAACCTTTGTAAAAATTGACAATCTGGACAGTTTCATTCGACGACCGATGAAAATTCATATTTTGATGAACTTTCGATTGATTTCTTGAGAAATGATTTGGACCACACGAGGATCGATGTACAAAATAATCTTTTAGACTAATATCACTTCCCCTCGAGATAACGCGCTCGAGGTTGTACAAATTCTATTCCCAAGTCTCGCTCCAATTGGCTTCTGGCATTCTAAATTTTTCCCTGTGCAATAGAATTCTCCGATACGTGTACATATACTGTAAATGAAAGATCTTGTACATACTTGATCGCCTGATCGATGTATATTTGTTTTCTTCTCAACTTTCAATCGAGGATTTTCAGACTCTGACTCTTTCGATGGGTGCGATCTACGTTTCCGTGTACTGTACAATACTTACTATGAGTAGAGTTGGTGCTATGATCTTTCGAACAACTTTTCGTGAGTTCGATTACTATTTGCAAATAGACACTGTTTTACTATGTTTATGTATTATATACTCTTTATGTGATTCTTGCTTGTTCCCAACCTCTTATACGATAACAATATAACAAAATAACAATGAATGTATTATATGGACTGTAAAGTATAGAAGTGGACAAAGATATTACTATTTGTATAAATATACGATACATGTTTATGCAGAACCAGAGTTGTGCTAATTCAATTACATTGTAATTCAATTACGTAGTTGAATTACATTGTATTTCAATTAATAGTAATTCAATTACGTCGTAAATGAATTACTATATAATTCAAATACAACGTAATTCAATTACTAAGTATTTCAATCAGATTTGTAATTGAAATACAATATAATTGAAACACAATGTAATTGAAATACAATTTGTAATTGAATTACAGTATAATTGAAATACAATGTACTTGAAATACAATACAATACAATACAATACAATACAATACAATACATGAAAACAATGTATTTTATAATTGTACTCCATTGAAATTACGAATTACATTGTAATTTAATTGACTAAAGATCTTAATTATAAATTACAACATAATTGAATTACAATTTAATTCAATTACAATGTATTTTATAATTCTGGAGTAATTCAATTGTAATTCTGCACAACTCTGTGCAGAACATTAGGTCGACACTCTCATTTACAGATTAATGAAACATTACGAAATGTTAGAAAGTCTAGCAGCAACGCGATTCATTGAGAAGTATGTGCAGTATAGTTAACGCCAACAGACGCCTGTGGAGCTGCAACCTTCGTACACGGTTGCATCGAGTTGCAGCAAGTCAGGCGTATACAGATCGATCCATACAAAAAATTCATTTCTGTACATTGAACTTATAAATTCGGTTACAAAATTCGTTTTAGGTGTTCTTTAATATTGTCTTTGCATTTCGTATTGCATTGAAACAGGACAATCTTCGAGTATACCTCTGTGGATTTCCTCAAAGTCGCAAAAGCAAGACCTTAATTTACATCATAGTATTTATGCATAGATAGACTGCTGACATTCTCAAAAATGCAAAATTGAGATAAAATAGAATTTCATCACTTACATTAACACGTTGACTGCCGAACTGTTATTCTGGAAAGCCACACAAACTCAAAGTAATTTAATTAACAAATTTCAAATTCTACAAAGACTGACGAATAGGCAGCTGATTTTATGCACTTATAACAAGAATAATAACCCCAGAAGAATTTAGAAACACTGTTATATTATTTTCAACCCATTGAAAATACTAAGAAAGAAAATACATTTCTATTTCGTTCCAGTCTGTTGCAGTTCAGTAAGAAAATTTCTTTTTTGCATAAAGCACCGTTGTCTACTAATAAAATTCGGTCAAAGTAACTACATTAAGTTAGACCAAAAACAATAGTCAAATTCTTGCGTGTGTTTAAAAATAGCTTTTCTAATAAACTCCAAGGTCTTTCAAATATTATTATAAAATTTAATCACTACTTAATCGTTCTGTTTTAAAATAATTTTGCATTAGAAGAACTATTTGTAAGTCATCAAGTGACATTATTTTTGCGCAACCCTAGGACTATGAGAAAAATGGCGTTACTCACATGCCAGTCAACGTGCTCGCCGCTCCAAGGTGTTGAAAAAGAATGAAATTCTATGGGGATGAAGTCGGTTGTCTATTTATAAGTTCGCGGAGAGCGTGCAGATGTTTCTACGATGATTTAATTATAATTAGAAGGTATTCGAAGGGAGAGGAGTCGATCATGATGTAATAGCGTGAATTGCAATGACAGGAGAGCACGAAGTGAAAGATGAAGAAGGTCGAAGGTTCAACAACCTGGCCACTCGTGTATTGCCGAATGGCGTCGAGGTGATCGTGGCGGGTCCAACGCCAGCATTGCGATGGGAGAATTCTATGCCGCAGCCCACGCTGACATTGTCTGACGCGGTCGTCATGATGCTTCCTCAAGATAAGCCGAACGAATTTGTCACGAAGACATGTACCACAACATTTACGTACCTCACTACGATCACCAAGGACGGGACGACTACCGTTTCCACGGAGCAACAGGTGAGGCTGCAGGGTATTGTTGCCATTAGACATGGGGATGAGAAACCTAAAAAGTATATCTGACGTTAAACATTATTGTAACTATAATTGTAAAAAAATTGCAGTCAGTGTAAAAAGTATTCGCAAACCCTTCAAGGGGAAATAATTTTTATGAGACTGATAAAGTAATAAAGAACATTTTTTGCCATGTATCTTAAGTCTTCAAATACAAGAAAACATTTTTATATAATATTGTAAATGATTCTTATAGAGATTTTATGCAGTCTTGCTATAATTTTTCAATTAAAATGTCTCCAAATGTTACTAAACGTGGATTCTACCTCTTGCAATCACTGAAGAAAATTTGTATTTTGCATAACTACAAGAACAAACACTTTGGAAATCAATGCTGTGTTCAGTTGCTAACACAGCTGCGTTTTGTCAAGGTTGTTGCAAATACCGCTACGGAGGAACGTCACCGGAAGGCCGGATCGGAAACAGCCGCGGTGACATTAGAGGCATCGCCAACCCTGCGAACTGAGATCTTTAAAACGACATATACATACTTAACCCTGAACACCAACCACCCGAACGTGAACGACGCGTTGGAAAGCAGCTCGAAAGTGATCACGAACACGGTGACCGCTCCGCAGCATTATTTAGACATGATCTTGGAGCCATCGGAGGCACCCAGACCGGAAACGAACACGTACCTCAGCACCAGAATGCTGGAAAAGACGTTCTTGGAGGACGGACGGACCAGGATCGAAACTGCTAGTGATACTGTCACTCAGGTTGGTGTTTTGCTGTCAAAAATTCATGTTGTACCAGTTGCTTTCTGTGCTTAATTCCCTTACAGAAAGAGTTGTGAAACTTTCTAGCTGGTTCTGACTGAAACATAGAACTATTTTAAAAAATGTTTACACAGTGCAGATTTGTAAATATTTTCTTTAAATCCAAACTTTTAGCTACTATCTTGCCTAATTATTTTTTAGAAATTTACATTTATTCTTAAATAAACAAATTCGAATTAAAAAATTTAATTTAAGAAATGTTTTCATAGCGAAAATGTGCAAATATTTTCTTTAAAATCGAAACTTTTAGCTACTATCTTGCCTAATTATTTTTTAGAAATGTACATTTATTCTTAAATAAACAAATTCGAATTTTGAATGGTGCAGTGGCTTCTGAGGCACCCTTCAGGAGTTCTAATGAGACTGGTTAGTTGTTTATACATTGTATGGCGATACTAATTGTTAATATACCTTCTCCAGCTTATAATAACGGAATCTGCACCGCCGCTACGTCCAACCAGCGTCACGACCACTCTAACAGCGTTGGATCACACCGAGGAAAGCATGACTGATGTAATGAAGACTTATTATATTACCTATACGTATTACAATACGTTCCTGGAGAAAGGTAGCACAGTAGTTCGCACAAACGTGGCCACGTCCACCGATCTCGTCCTGGAGAAAGTACCTGCGAAGAAGACCATGAAGGCAACCTTGGTGAACCCGACCCCGGAACCCATTCAAATCTTTGCCACGAAAACATACCTGACGACCTTTACGTACTTCACGACGTTACTGCAGGTAAATTGTTGTTGAACAATAAATCTAGTCTGCGAATCTTCCTGCAAAATAAACGTTTTCTTCATTAACTCAATTCATTAATAAAAATTGTTGCATGTTCATTTCTGTCTGATGATTTCACATGTCATATGGCCAAACTAAATGTAAAAACTTTTTGTGAACAGAGATTTGAGTTACAGTAAAATATTTTTCAAAACTTATGATATGTTCTTTTCCGTGACGAAGTTAGAATTTTAATTTGTTTGTGAACAGGCCGGTCCAGATGGAGAAACTTCCACCACAGTGTCATCGCGTTCCCACATCGTGGAGAACGTTGTCACGGAGTCGATAGCGCCTAGTTTACTGAACACCGGATACATGAGTCCTTTACTGACAACATCCCACCACACCGACTCGTTGAATAACGTGGTTACCGGGTCAACGATCATCTTCTACGACGAGAAGGACAACATCGATCCCACCACGACGAGCTCACCACAATCGGCGACCACCATTGCCATTCAGAAAGACCCTACAATTCCTACGAGTTTGGTAATAACGGAAACGTCTCCTGTTGTCAGTGAATCGAACGCAAGACCTGTCGTCCAGGTAGATAGATTGTAGTTCATAAATACTAGAATGTAACTTGCTTATATTTTCACTCAGGAGACCAAAAATTTTCAACTTTTTCGAATGTAATATTACAATTTGCACCGCGAAAAGAATGTTCAGAGAAGTTGAAAATTTTTTATCCGCCTAGCGAAAGTTGACAGTCTTTTACATGTATACGTTGACGATTTTCAACGTTCTAAACGCTGATTCCTAAATCGTTCTATCAATTACAGGAAAGTAACGTGACAACGGCAGTTTCCGGCGAAAACGTTCAAAACAAGAGACCGGTTAATCAAAACCCGAGTGATCTTCAAGTGAGCAATCTCCTGAGTTTAGGATCACTAGGGATCAACGCGTTGGGGCCAATGATCACGGCGGCGATGGCCGGTTTACTGCAAGGAAAACCTACGATGACTCGCAGGAATGACACGGTGCCACAAGCAGAAGCTCAGGAGGTCACCACACAGAGGTCACCGATTTACATACCTGTCGCCGACTTTGCTGACGGGGACATAGAAACTGCTGAAAGTCAAAATATAGGTTAGCATAATCATGACACAGCTGAATCACCCATTTCAATTACGTAATAAACAAATATTTCAATAATTCATATAAATTTCTTTACGACACTCCCCAGGATTGTTCTAAACAATGTAAAAAACAAACAAATTAAGAGAACTGCGTTTCGAAAAACTATAATGAACCGTTACATAAATATGAACAACTCTATGGATCAATCCTGAGGGGAAGAATCAAGAATAATCAATAAAGACACACACCTGATTTCTCTTCAAGGTACGCACCTAGCGAAGTTGAATTACGTAGCAGAAACGCGACACAAAGTGACATCCAGCCTGGCAGATGGAATCCCGATTTCGCCGGGCGAGGTAATCACCGCGAACACCGACGTAATTATCGGCAAACCGGGTAAAATGGCGCCTAGACCTCCGCAAACGTTCCTGGAAGACGAAGAGCACATAGGCATGAAACCACCCCCGCTATCAGTGCCTAATATCCCGGTGCACCCGGTTCTCGAGGTTTTGGAAGATGATCGAGAGGATTCGCAGCCGCAGCAAACGATTCAGACCCACAAAGTACCACAGATACAAATTTACCCGGCGCAACAGATCTACGAGGAACACCTGAAGATCCCGGTCTCGAGACCCGTGGAAACGAATCCGGCATTGATACCTAAACAACCTCAGAAATTACACCCAGTTCTGTCATCACCGCCGAAGAGGATCGGATCGAAGCAGGACGTCCTGGAAAATGATCCTTTGTTAAAGCCACCTGAAAGGCCGAACGTGGAACAGTATGTTAATCCTAACTCGAACTTGAAGGAGCCGGAATGGAGTCCTGAGAAGTCGAGGAGACCCTGGAGCGCCAAGGATCCTGTGCTCTTCTTACCACCTCATCCGCAGTTTGATCAGGTGTGCATTCATCCATCCCTCGAATTCGATACTCTGATTAAATGAAACACAATTTTTGTGAATTTTGATTGACAACACATTTTTGTTATTAATTATTTTCTTACGATACCTTCAGCAACATATTGTGACATTTTTCTGATTGCAATGAGACCAAACATGACACATTTCGTGCACATTTGCAAGTTTCTTTTTAATTACTTTCTACTTCCAGTAGAAATTATCCAATAAATTTCTTTACTCGAGCAAGTACTATTGTAAAAATCTAGATAAATTCTGTCTTGTAACTTTTATAAAACAATTTTACCTCATCATAAATGAAGACAAGTTCAAGTGATTCAAATTGTATTTCAATCAGAAAAATATCACGAATACGTTGATAAAATTGTAATAGTATAAATGGAGACATTGTTGGTATTGTATATTAACTTAGCTTGAATCGTGATGGTTTCACAGAAAATGGATTCCGCGAAGCCATTGTTGGTGAAGCCGTGGCCAACGGTTCCAACGGAAGAGCAGAAGCGACCATTATGGGCCCCGGATGATCCTTTGACACCAGGGCCTTCTATTGGCATTCAGAGTTCGGAATCTAAACCCACACCATCTGAGCCTATACTGCATCAAGTGCCCCACGTCATCGATAAACCCACAGACCAGGATTTGTTGGTCAGCATCCAGCCCAGTCAGATTGCCAACGTAGTGATTCCTCAGGGTGGTACTCAGGCACTAATATTCGGTGACACCAGCGAGCCTCACATAAGTGGACAATCCTTTGATGATCCTTCACCTTATCCGGACTCTGAAATTGGATTGGGATTCGTTGGGATACAGAGGGTAAGAACTATTTCAATTACTCCATATTTGATACCCCCTAAATCTTTAGAGTAACCAGGAACTGACCCTGCTGGCCCTCTAAAGCTTAAACGCAATGTGTGACACAAAGCTCCTATGTCTCCAGGTAGAAGATCTGCAGAAGTACCCCAACGCAAAAGACCCATCGGAGTACATGGTACCACCGTCTCCGCCTTTAAATTTTAGAAAGCAGGAAAAACCAGGTCCTCCGAATCGACCCGCAACCATTCCTCTGTTACCGGACCGTTTTAATTACGAGAGACCTCAGGACAAATTAGAATCCCCGGTGTTGAGACCCTCGACACAAGGTCACGTTCACGCGGATATCTTAATACACCATCGACCGGAAACGCCGAACCTTCGTCCTCAAGGGACACTATACGCTCCAAGCCATGCTCATGTTCCACTGAGGGGACAATTCCAGAAGGTTCAGAAACCTGGCGAGTCCGGCAATCCTCCTAGAAGAATCGAAGTCGCGACACCATCGGATAACTCCCATCGATATATTCTATTACCCAAACCAGACTCGGGGAATGAGATTGGAATGAACGCGAATTGGAAAGATAAGAAACCAACACGGTTTCCAATGAACACTAGACTCAGGCCGCGTCCACCATTATGGTCCACGACCAATCGACCTCTGGAGAGACCGATCTATGGTGACAGGCCACATATTAGGAAACCGATTCACAGTGGACCTCAGAGACCTCCGCCGAAGATACAGAACCAAGGCACGTTTGTGCTGCCTCATCGTCCAATCACTAATCTACAAATTCATCACGATCCTCCGAGGATATCATCGACGAGACCGAACGACGATGGAAACCAGGCCACTACCGAGAGACAGCCATCGTTCAGACCTCCTCAGGTGGATATTCACCCTAATACGACTAATTATTGAAAAATATTTAATAAGAATTTCTTTTAACTGCGATGTCTGGGGGATGAAAGAACCCTGAAAGTTAGGGATAAAAGAGATTAGGATGATCCTACATTCTTTTAATGCTCCTACTATTCTATATTTCATCTACCCTAGTGATAATATATTAAGCTCGACCACTTTCTCGAAGAAATTCATGCTAACGTTTCATTTCCACAGATCGATCTCCAAGACAGGCCGCCGCACTTCTACCCAGACAGTAAAATGCCACCCACCAGTACCCCATTGAAACCGCCATCGGATTATCCTGACGAGCACTTGCCCACGGGAGCAACGGTCTACAACAATCCTTCGAATCCAAAAGTAAAACTGGAAGATCCCAAGTCAAGCGTGAACAATCAGAATATGGATCAGACCCCCTCAAATTCGGAGAAACAGTCGGAGAGCTGGCAAACTGATTCTCAGACAGAGAAGACATTGGATTCAGAAATCGGTGCCTCGGAGTACGTCAAGTATGCGAATCAAATTAAAGTGGTTCAGGAAACGCAGAAGACAAAGGGCGACGAAGGTGCCAGCAGTCAAAGCAACAATATTACATTGAACGAGAACGTGGCATCCGGTACCATAGTCATTGGCAAGCCAGTGGGGTTGGATAAAGCACAAGAACAGAAAGATAAACCCGTTTGGTTCAATCCTGGGATACCATTTGGTCAGAAGATCGAAGTTACTCCTAACCAAGGGATATTCTACGGGCAAGGTTACTATACGAGACCTAATGACATGGCGATCGTGCAAGGGAAGCCTTTCGGCGTTTACAACGGACACGAAGACCCGTCGCAATATGGCCACAAGAGGAAGGAACCCAGACCTGATTCCGATATCGTGCAAGGAGTACACACGACTTACAGAAAACCAAGCGACAAGCATCATTTGGAGGTGCAAACGTCTACGAACAGACCTCGTGATCGCGACGACACGATAGACCTACGACCACCAGCAATTATTCCCCTTTTCGGACCGGAAGTAGAGAAACCCAGCAGATATCCTAGACCACCTAGCATAAACAAAATCGAGACTAGGCCCGCGTTGTATCCCAGGCCAGATAGTGTAACCCATTCACCTAAGAAGAAACCTGATCAACAGCACGTTGATTCCAAACTTGAGTTGTCAGGATCTTTCGCAAACAGTAGTCACGAGGTTAAGGCGAATAAAAGTCAACCACAATTGGGTGGTTTCGCGAACGTCAATTGGCAGGGTGCTACCAAGGTTCCTGATCAAAGATATGACGAGTCGCAAAGTATCGGACAGGAGTTCCACTCGAACAAGACCGACGCTGTTAAACCCAATTTCAGAAATAGCAGTACATCACAGAAGCCTGATATTGACTTCCAGACTAACATCGCGACGACGAAACCGTTATTCGAGAAGAATCGTACCAAAGTGCCGCATTCGGAGCACATTCCTGGAACGAGGATTCATCCAGAGTACCCTCATATCATTACCAAGCCCAGGCCACAAGTGCCAGGTCCGATAACCATTACGTCAACTAACTCTAAACCAGACTCCAGGCCAAACATCAAGTTCTCGCTGCCTGTGGAGGCTATAGGTCAAGAAGTGGACAGCAAGACGCAGACTGAACGACCACCTAGCATGCTGATCACTGTGACCAATCAGCATGAGAAGAAGAAGAATGACGAATCCCTCGAGACTGCTTATCAGACGCATTTCGCGGCGGAAGGTGTGGACAAGAGCGACTCAAAGAAACATGATATCAGAATCAGACCCGTTGAACAATCTAACAGCAACGTAATAAGTATTGAAGGAGTGGACGTACCTTCTAGAGACATGCTGCCTCCACCTTTGAGACCTCCAGTGCTGAATCAGTCGAATAAAAACGAAGAGGAGGGTCTCAAACCGCCACCAATACCTTCGCACGATGTCGTGGGCCTGTCTCCTCCACCGGTTGAT
The DNA here is from genome assembly GCA_028455595.1 of Lasioglossum vierecki. NCBI lineage: Eukaryota > Metazoa > Arthropoda > Insecta > Hymenoptera > Halictidae > Lasioglossum > Lasioglossum vierecki. The sequence continues at coordinate 10,171,395 of CM052339.1, read as the reverse complement.
ATTACCACGACGAGTGGACCCATGGAAGACCGATTCTCCTTTGTAACCGCAAACGACTCTGGTCTGAAGCCTCCGCCGAAGTATATTCCTTTGAAGGAACCCACTGTTGCTCCTCTGCCAAGCGTCAGCATGGTTCCACCTAGCCCTAGACCTTCTGTTGCTAGACCCTTCATCGTGGAACTGCTTTCTCAGGTAGGCTCATTAAGGATCTGCTGTTTCTCGGTGTCGGTCAGGATTTGGTGATTCTAGAGGTGTGTGAAAAACAGAAGTTATGAAAAACACTAGCTGCTTGTCGTGTATCTACGGCATGCCCTCGCATCTACATTTTCTAAGTTATTTTCTAAGTTATTTTCTCTATGTTACCAATGTCCGTGTGTCCATACAACCATCTAGCAATTCTGCTCGAAAAAAACATATTTTTAAACTTTGAACAAATATTATGATGTTATTATAAAAGATAATCTATTGTTCTTTACACCAGAAGATTCTCTAGACTTTCCCGAATCCAGTGATGTGCAAATAATAATACGTTGTGATTGTTTAAACATGTTATATAATATAATATATAATAGAATATATAATATAATATATAATATAATATATAATATAATATATAATATAAT
>CM052339.1:10123728-10170672 GCA_028455595.1 Lasioglossum vierecki | reverse complement strand
GATTTTAAATAATTACCCAGCAATCACGTTGCTTTATCCTATTTGATCTTGAATATCCAATATTATCTTATTTGAAACCCTATAATTACAACGAAAATGTAAAAAAGTAGAAAAGGGGGAATCGTTTCCAGGGTTAGGGTATTTTGTGAAACTGAAGGGTGAAAAGACAAGATCACACACCTGTCAACTTTCACCAAGTTTTCCTAACAGGCGGGACGTTTTCAGTTGAGGCGCTTGCGATTTGCGGCCGGTCACGGTGAACAGGGAACGTCAAGGTGATGAGTGACATAAAGCCAGGACATTAGCAGGACAGATCCTGTCGTTTGCCGGGACTTTACCTGGCTCCCCGGACGACAACCCGGCAACCCGTGGCATTTCGCTGAAGTCGCGAAACACGTCCAAATCGTTGTCCGCTTTCGAACGATCCATCACTTCTGCGAGGGAAATTGCATGTAACGGGTGTTGGCCGGCTTGAGCACCTTTCAGGATTTCATCGGTGAAATTCAGCGTGACTGACGAGCACGACAATCACGTCTATCGTCTCACGGTTCGTTCGAGTCGCCATTGAGATTCACCAGCGGAAATCGTGCGGGCCCACGGAAATGGAAAATTACGATGAAATCCAATGTTCTCGAAGAATGAACAAGGAGTTCGTTCGGCTGTTCAGCGCGATTTGCCTGCTAAACTATTCGCCACTGCGTTAATTTATGATGGAATGAGTGCGAAGTAAAACGCGAGCGAACACGAATACACAAAACAGAGTAGTGCTAATTCAATTTGTATTTCAATTATTAAGTATTTTAATCAGATGTGTAATTGAAATACAATATAATTGAAATACAATGCATAATTGAAATACAATGTATAATTGAAATACTGATACTGTATAACTAAAAATATGTTGGAATAAGTGTGAAGTAAAACGCGAGCGAATACGAATACACAAAACAGAGTTGTGCTAATTCAATTACATAGTATTTCAATTATCAAGTATTTTAATCAGATGTGTAATTGAAATACCATGTATAATTGAAATACCATGTATAATTGAAATACCATGTATAATTGAAATACCATGTATAATTGAAATACTATATAATTGAAATAAAATATAATTGAAGGTGTGCCGTAGGCACGTCTCGAGCAGCTAGTAAATTTATAGTTAATAAATTCCTTCTGTTTGAAACCTTCAAATGGATTTTTCAACCTCTCCTTGCCTATTACATCATTCTTCATAATTCAAATACAATGTATTTTATAATTGTACTCCATTGCAATTACGAATTACAGTGTAATTTAATTGAATGAAGATCATAATTATAAATTACAATATAATTGAATTACATTATAAACGTTAGTTTATATGGAGTCCTGCGAATATCAATCGCGTTACATTTAACCCTTCGCACTCCTTTGTCGAGTGTGACTCTACATCAGAGAAAGAAAAACATAAATAAAATCAGTTCTTATATATGTATTTGGTTCTACCTTTACTTATATTTCTTAGTTAAAAGCAAATATAAGTTCCACAAGTATAAATTAAAACAGAGTTTGAGAGATATATTTAATATAATTAGTAAACAAAATTATTTAAAGTAAATTTGTTGGCAACAAATTTGAAAAATAATTCGGAGTGTTAAGGGTTAATAGCAAGACATTTCTATAAACTATTCTTAGTAATGTAAACAGACACGTAGCTTGATTTTATCAGATCGACTCAGGGCATTGTTTTAATTCCCAAGTCGATTCTCATTCGATCAACACGCGAACGTTGCGCAAGGCAGATTTTTTATAGGTTGCGTAAGTGGCATTTTGATAATGACATCGCGTCGAAGGACAAGCTGGAGTCGTTAGAGGACACGACAGAAACGAATGGGAAAGTCGTTTGATTTCAACAGTCCTGCTAGAGAAGGAATGAACCGTAATGTAGACTGAACAACAGGTGTCGAATATATTTTCAGATTAGCCAGAAAAATACAAACCGAAGAAAATATTAAACGATCTGTAGGACTATCTACGAGTGCTTAAATCTTTCAATTTTTCAACTCGTGTTGCAGATTTTTAGCACAGTCTAATAAATATGTATGTTGTTGATCTCCTTTAAGCCAAGATGAAATTCTGTGATGGTTTTGTTATTAAAGATAGTTATTAAAGTTATTAAGTTATTAATATTATATATTATATTAAATATTTTGTATTATACTAAATATATATATATATATATATATATAAATAATATAATATAAAAAAAATATATATAATAATATATAATAATAAAATAACATAAAGTTATTAAAGAATATTTACAGAAACCGTAGAATAAATCGTAGGACAAGGGGTTAAATATTTAAGTCTTTGAATCTTGAAGTCTTCTCTAAATAAAGAATAATAAACAATGCGTAAAATGGAGTCCTAAATAGATCCAATAATATTTATTATAAAGATTCAAAGACTTCTCTTTCGAAAACCAATAAACGTAGCCCTTTAAATAGTTCTACCTTACATAATAGGGTAAAGTGGATCACATTACTCAGGCTGAACATCTCCAAATAAATTCGGAGAAACCGGAAATGCGTCGAACGAAGATCGTATGGCTTTGTGATTATAATGGATAGGGTACACGGGTGTATCACGGGTTCCCGTAAGCCGTGTCACGCCTCAAGATCCCGTGATTTCTCGGTCGCCTTTCTTGCAACACGTTCCAGGGATTTGGCGTGGTCACGGAAAATAGGGACTGGTTGATGTGGCGGGAAACGTGCTCCCGTGATAGCGTGGAAACCGTGGAAAATCGGATTTCATCGTCTGTTTGTTATTTTCACACCACGGCGAAACGTTAATGGCCGTCGAATGGATGCTCTGGGACACGGTGCTGATGCGCTGAAACGCTTTGCGTCTTCTCAGAATCGGACACATTGTTGTTAATTAATACAAGCAGCGGAATGGTTCTCAACATATCGTTCATTTGTAAGAAAAATCACACAACTGAATATATATTTCTATAACAAATATATATATATATTGTGGTGTACTTTATAATTAATGTTCATGACATTTAATACAGTATCTAAACAACAACAAATTATTTTACATTTTTAAGTTGGTGATATGAAATAAAGTAATTGGCAATAATTAATTGGGCTATAAAATTTCTATTTTTTTACTTACGTCAATTTTCTTGTGGATGGACGATATACCTGTCCATGAATAATAATCTTGATCATCGCCAAATTTTTAGCTGTACTTCTAACGATTAGAAAAATAATAAAACGAGTTATAATTATTGATTAGAATGTACCTTTACACGAAATTTTCACGAATTTTCGTTATTATTCCTTACGTTCAAAACATTTCCAAAGACATTCAAAGAATTTTCAGAAAGATTGGTACCCACACTATCTATAAGATACCACAATATATTTTATTGTGATTTAAAATTGTGAAATTAAACTTGAACTATATAATTCACATTAATTAATTTTTACAGACGCAATTATATATTTCTTGAAAATGGTCTCAAACTAGACCGAAACGTTAAGAAAAAGTTATATTAATTTGCAAAACTGTTAGTAATATAGGATCGAATCTGTGCGCCGAAAATATCAATTTGTTTATCTATTTCCATGGTTGGAATGTTTTATTAACTCCAACGTACAGTAACGTAATAAACAAATTGCAAAGCATAGGCGATCTAATCCAAATCGGAATTAAACTCCCCCCTCAGTTTCCCGCTGGAAGAACCATACGCGAGTATGTGGCCCCACGGTGTCCCGTAGCGGGTTCTATAAAGAAAACACAAATTCCACGAGGTCGACAGGCCCCGTCGATGCAGCCACCCATACATTGTTTTCCTTCAGAGTTCACCGTGGGGAAAGGATTAATAAATCTCGACGAAAACAACCGGGCGAACGGTGAAAGGGTCGGTAAGCGCTACCCCATAAGATCCTCCCATAGGGTATGTGCGAACGCGCCCGAAGAATCGCGACGAGGGAACGCGACACGGGTGGAAAGAAGGAATTCTTCACGGGCGATCCTTTTGCGTCTCGATTATTCTATGACCGGAGCGATCGTTTCTTCTATTGACCGTGTGGTGCCCATTGTTTCACGTCCCGTGGATTTTTCTGGCATGGTTCGCGGGCCGGGGCGCGTTCTCTCGGAGGTGTCCGGAACATCTGAAACGAGCGAGTTCGTAGGGGGCCCGGGGCGGGGCCCCACAGGCCCCGATTCCTTCGTCGTTACAAAGGAAGCGGCCGCAGAAAAGAAAAGGGGAAATGGGGGCGAGCGAGAAGGAGAGACGAGTCCGAGAGCCGCCGATTTTTCATTTTCGAACAGGCCGGCAACGCCTGGCCGCACGGGGCCCCGTGGAGAGCCGGTAATCATCTTGTTCTCAACGCCCCGTGAATAACACAAAAGATCGAACTTGGCGCTAATTACGTCGCTGTTCCCCTTAGAGACGCGGGGGTTGCAACCAGGGAAAAAGAAGCTCGATGCCGTAACGAATCGCTCCGACGCGATTAGGCTGCAGCGGTGACGTTGACATAGAAAATATCCCTCTCAAAATCACTTCCAAACTCACGAGAAGACTGGTGCACCCCAAAGTCTAACCCCCTTCATATGAATATAGGTTTTTTCAAATCTTTCCTATATATCCCCTTAGTAATCTTTTTCTGTTCACAGGATATCTAGGTTAATAGGAATTGAGATCTCACAGGAACTAGGAAACTCCTAACCCAAGGAAAACCTTTCCAAGAATAATCAATGTTTTCCAATATAAAGAAAATTACAATTTACACTGAAAGCTACCTATCGAGTTCACTCCGCTGATGAATTTTCGAAAATCGATACCAGTCGAGAATTATTTATAGTATTTTATCCATAAATGTCCGAAAAGTCTGTCCTGTAAATGTCCCAGATCTATCCCCACTACTGCGGGGTATACCCCCTTGAGGGGCCCCGAAAGTCGAGAGGCCTTGGTCGCCGAGAAGTATAACATCATGCAACTCGGTTATATCGGTGAGATTACCTAATCCGAATTTCTAACTTCTTTATTTTTCATTTTTTTATGGGACTTCGATGACCATATTTATGACAATTTTTCTAATAAAAATCATACCAAATATGATATAATACCGATGATATTTATTTGTGTAATGGACAATTAAAGTTTCGGGCTCCTTCTTTGCGACCGAAACTTTAATTGTCTATTACACAAGTAAATATCATCGGAATTATACCACATTTGGTATGATTTTTATCAGCAAATAGGAAAAAGGAAGTTGTAAATTTGGATTAGCTATGTTTACATTTCTCGACAACCGAGGTTTCTCGAGGTGGCTGTCCTTCTCTACATCCAGCCGAAGTCAAAGAATACTGTTCCTGGCGTGTAAATGTCCCTCGGTGGGCCCGTGCTGGGGACTTACATGGATAAAATCCTGTTTAAATAAGGAATTATTTTCTGAAAATTGCAGAATCGAAGAAACAGTCCGGGATTAGACTTTATAGGATATTCCGTTTGCAAGAGGAGATCGGCGAGCAAGTTTCTGTTGAACTCCATTCGACGAGTAGGGAGGGAACGGAAGGCAGAAGCGAGCGGAGAGGCTGAACGGCGGCAGATGCGGCAGGCAGCCATCGTTCTCGATTTCTTGTTCGCTTCATGGCGAATCAGAAGGGCCACGGAGCGAGTCCGCGTCCGATCGGGGCCGCCTCATTGTTTTTCCACGGCTGAGGCCCCTCTCGCGGCCTTTATGAGCTTCGAAGGGCCCCACGACGACGCTCTCTTTCTCTCTGGGCCAGGAGCGTAAGAAGCCTCTCTACGCTGCTACGAGTTTCGCAAGTCACCGAACGGGGCCCCCGTGTTTGCTTTGCCTGCTTTACCTGCTTTACCCACTGTCCGTTCGCACCAACCGCGACGCCCGAGAAAAAGCAAAATTGATTCCTCTTCCTTGCGTCCCGGCTGATTCGTCTCACCTGAATCTGGAAACATTATTATCCCCGGCTGCTGGGAATATCGGAGACATGTTAATCACGACCCTCAATCAGCCCTTTTTCTTGCGCACACTTCGTAAACGTTTCACTTTCAACCGGTCACCTAAGCGTCATCTACAACAATTCTTTTTATACATTTAATTCTGTTTCTTTGATAACGGAGACATCTTTTGAATGTACCTTCTACTTGTATATCTTCAAAAGCATACTAAAAATGGTTCTAATAATATTGTGAATACGTTCTTACGCTTTCTTAGATGATGCTATTAAATGAATACCTAATGAATATAATAAAGTTAATATTTATATAATATATTATATATTGTATCTTGTATATTGTATATTGTATATTGTATATTATATATATTGTATCTTGTATCTTGTATATTGTATATTGTATATTGTATATTGTATATTGTATATATTGTATATTGTATATTGTCTATTGTCTATTGTCTATTGTATATTGTATATTGTATATACATTATATATATATATATATTATATAAAATATAATAAATATACATATAATAAAGTTTCCTGCATTCTTTAAAGATTGATGAACGTAGACAATAATATTGAAACGTACATTAAGTTCATCGAAATCATTAAATTTGCCAAAATCGTACAGCGAGGGGTTAAACAGCGTGCAAGGATTACAACCACCTCTGCGTGTCTGTAAACTGGCATCGGCAGCGTCGCAAGAAAGTAACATTAAAAATAAAATGGTCAATTTGTAATTCCCGATTCATTGATATTTATACGAAGGTGCGTCGCGGTCGTAAACGTCGCGTCGCCGAAAATTAAGGTGAGTCCCAGTTGATCAAGATCGGCGGTGGTCATGAGCAGCGAACGCAGTAAAGAAGCGATCATCGGCGGGCAAATAAGCGTTAAACCAACCGGATTCCAGAGCCGAGGCGAGCTTTCCGTGCAGTCCCGAAGTGTGAGTTTCTCGAAAGCTTCCAGGCCTGTTGCTAATTCGTGGATGACCCTATCTCGGGATCTCGTTTGGGAGCAAGCTACTAACTCTCGACACCTCGGTGGTAAATTCTCCCTTTCCGGCTGGCCGTCGAGTCGTCTGGCCCCCTTTCCCGTTGAAGCGACCAGGATCACCGTGCCTGGGAGGGAGGAAAGATTCCTCCCGCGGACATATCTCAGCTTGCAGCGTGCAGATCGGTCGTGGAGATAGCCTGTTCGCCGGGCACCGAGACACACCAGCATCCTCTTCGGACAATCACGCGTTCCGTTGCTCGTGAGTCGGGTGCCGGAGAGTCAGGCCCCGGAGTCGGGCCCAGCCTGCGGGGGCCTCGATGAAAAGCGTCAGGTATCCTCGTAAATCGTGATCTTTGGTTTTCCGACGATTTTCGCGCAAGTAGATCGCCACCCGTAGCACACCCCCTGCGGACGCTTTGGGAATCCTCTTCGTGTTCGTCGAATGACCGTTCTTTAGTGCCCCTAACCGCTTCTCGTTTCTCTTTCTTCGGGCGCGAGCGAACGTTCGGAGGAGAGAGAAAAAAGGAAGAGCCGTGGAACAAGAGTCTGGAACGCGGCTTCGCGAAGGAAATAGAAGATGAAGAAGGGAGAAAGAGAGACAGAGTGGTAGAAGAGACTAGGCAGAGTGGGGGCCTCGAGGATAGAGGAACGTGGTAAATGGGGCTGTAAATCTGGCGAGCAGACCCATTATAAGTTTATTACCGACTTTCCTCGACGCGCGACACTTCTTCGGCAACGATTCGAAACCTGTTACAAACGAAGAACAGCGCGCCTCGGGCTCTGTCGGGCCCCGGGGCCCGCTCAGGAGGCGGAACAGGGGGAGGGGAGGACGAGCTTCGTTCCACAGGAGGATATTAGTCATGTACGTTTATTCTGTCGGAAATGCTTAGGATATTTTATGCCGGACACCGCTGCGGTTCTGTTGTTGTTCCTCACGTTTCATCGATTTCTCTCTGACAGACGATAAAGTCGCCGTTGGGCCAGTTCCCATTGGGGATCTAGGAAAGAATCTGGCTTCGACGTTCACTCTTTTTCGGCTTGTTCCACTCGAGCCTCGTGAGAAATTTGTTGGAACAATGTCAGGCAAATGTTCACGAGAAGTCTACCACCGATTCTAATTATTTTTTAACGTGACGTCGAGGCCACCACTCGGGCCGTGTTTAAATTTAACTTGAATGAAATTTGCATGTTACTCTCGAATAATATTAACCCTCACACGTTCCTAAAAAATAGCTGCGTAAAAGAGACTAGGATAACAATTCACACGTTTTTAGTTTACACGTTCAATCAACATATTATGTTTCATTTATAGCGTCACATTTTAAAGAAATACATCGCACGACGAAGACATAAAAGGATTTTACAGTGTGCGAAAATATTGAATCGGTGAATGTTCAACCTGAGGAACGTATGAGAGTTAAACTTTTCTATGATGTTCGTCTACATTATGGATGTACACTGATTTAGTTGAGACTGTATACTTATAGATCTCGATCACCCATTTACGAATATATAGCATTATAGACGCTAACACTCAATTGGTTTTGAGATACTCATAAACAAAGTTCTTACTTAAATATGGGAAGAGAAATATTTACTTTATTTTTTCTGTTTTCAGATACGAGAGGGATATTTACTATTTTATTAATTTCGGCTAATTTATTTATAATTTATTAATACGTTTGTTCTTAAACCTGTATATAAATAAATGTGCAATATCTTACGAACAAGTTAATGTTACACAGCGAATTTATTTATAATTTATTAATCCATGCTTGTACCATGCTTGCTGAGAGACTTCCTTTTTTGTTTTTAGTCTTTACGTACGAGACTTCTACCCAGTGGGCTAGGTTCGATTCTCGTTTGGTGAAAATTTGTTTTTTTTCATATTTATTTATATTATTTATTCGCTGTGTAACATTAACTTGTCTATATGAGATTGGACATTTATTACAAGTTAAAGAACAAACGTATTAATAAATTATAAATAAATTAGCCGAAATGAATGAAATAGTAAATATCTCTCTCGTGTCTGAAAACAGAAAAAATAAAGTAAATATTTCTCTTCCCATATTTAAGTGAGAACTTTAGTTATGAATATCTCAAAAACTATTGACAATGAGGAACATATCTACCGCGTAAGAACAGGGTTGAATTCGAGGTGAAAAGGCGAAACCTGCGTTGAGAAATGAAGCTAGTTTACTCAACGCAGGTCGATATGCATAATCCGCGCACGGTTTTTGAGCGCGGCCGATTGTCGATCGGTTGGCGGCGTTTGTTCATCGGTGCCGGATATTCGGAGGGGCCCCACCGAGCGTTTCCACGTGGAGGAGAAGGTGGGACGGGGCCCCGAGGGTTTAATAACACCATGGGCCTGGGCATAACCGACCGAGACCGAGCCTGAGTAGCCCCCCTCTTGGCATATATATAGCAATTAGGCCGTGGAACGTCTCTATCCCGGGCCGCGGCGGCCTTCCCAGCCATGATTAGAGGACATACGTACACGGTGGGGGCCCCCGCGCCACGTCCACAGCAAGATTAAGGCCTCCTCCGCACCGCCCCCAACCCCCTCGAGCATCAACCGGTGTCCGCGTCGCTTCGAATTTCGTACCGCGACAGCCTCGTAACACCGGCTGTTTATGTGCCAGTGCTCTTTAACCGAAAAACGAAACCCGTTGAACACCTCCGAAACACTATTCTTTTTTCCCCAGGAGGAGGAGGACGGCCACGAGAAGAAAGAGGAGAAACTGGAAGGAGATCGCCGGACTAGGTTCTTTTTGATGTCACCGTCCGATCGGAGCGATACAAGGATTTCTCGGCTCTCCCGGAGGAATTATCGATCGGATTTTCGAGCTGTCAGCTCTCGAGACTTTTGTGTTTAGAATCTTGTTGCCTGAATCGGGCCCACCTGTTATCTAAATTAGTCAGATTCCCGGGAACCGATCCCTCGAGGCCTCCTCGAGTTTTAATGATTCCTCTTCGGGCGGTAAAACTGACACGAGTCGGTGTGTTGTGTTTCGGTCGGGAACGTGGTAATTACAGAACGTGGGACGAGATGTTGGAAACTGTAAAATTATATTGATTGTTCGACCGAGTATATTCGCAGACTCTCACGATTTCAAAACTGACGGAGTCTCGCGGTTAGATGATTCAATATTCGTGGCACTTACTCGACGATAGAAAGACTAACTAGATTATACCTGGCCGCAACTATGGGGCGAGCTAGGGGAAGGTATCGGGCGGATCATTAGCTGGCAATCTAGGCTACAATTTGTAGACACGTTCCACTCGGTGACAGGAGGGAATCGCCGGTGTGAATAGGGTCTTAGGAACTGTACACACGTGGAACCCGATTCCCTGGACGAATGTAAGGATGAGATTAGCGTTGCGGTCAGATGGCCGAAGGAAGATGTAAATAGGCAGCGCGGCAATATCTCGGGATGGAGGCGGCCGTCCGACAAAGATGTTTGCGTCAGCCACGGCAAGAAAGATACATAAATAAAAGACAGGTGGATTTTTCTGTCGGCGGCCGAGATAATCCGTATCGACCAGAACGAATCCACCGATTCCTCGTGTTCCCGCTTGACGTCTTGCCTTTGTAACCCGAAGAATTCTTCCCGACCAAGATGGCCGACCGACGGACACGCTCTCGTCCTTGCCTCTCCATTATTTTCTTACTCGTCCGTCTTCGATCTCTAATTGAAAGAGATTTCTCTTAAATTATCGTCGGTATCGCCGAACATGCATCTAAAGAGATCGACTTCGACTCTCAGACCCAGGTCTCAGTTGAGCCCCAGTGATACGTGGAAAGCCTCCAAGATTCTTGTCGGAGAGGCAACTTCTTAACGTCCACGACTCCGTGGTGACAGCTTTACTATCTTATTCTAATCAGTCCTCTTCTCGTCGAACTCTTCGATGATAGTCTCTACGTCTTCATTCGGTTTTAATGTCAACGGTACTCTCCGGGTCATTAATGTGAACGCTGCCAATGTTCTACACGTACGCTGCACGACTCAACGTATTTTTAATAAAGATATTTATCGTAACTGTAAAACGGTGTCGCGGATCTATTAATTAATGTCCATTTGCTTTCTAAATGTTTTTCAAGCTTCGCAAAGAAGTCATTGCACCGTAGAAGGATTTTAATTGCGATGAATTTGTCTTCGTCATCTTCATGTTATAAAATATTATTTTCTGCAAATAGGACCGATAATGTACGGGAGTCGTACTGATGTGTGGATAAAATTAATCTTTCTGCTGTTTCGAAGCAAACAATTATAGTAAAAGCATTGCCGAAAAATGTGTGTATGAAAAGATTGATCGTATGTTCAGGATGGTAAGATTCTTCGGAATTACTCTTGAAAGTTTGGCCAAACATTATCGATAAACTTGTCGAACGAAGGAGTCGCGTCTCTCGGGGCCCGTGTTCGGGAGGTCTTCGCGTGGGGCGAGGCCACCATGTTTCTTCGGGTCTTTTCGAGTCTCGTCTCATCTTCGTCTTGCTGCCGAGGGATCATTCGCTCTGTCCTCATCCGGACCACGGCGTGCGAGCACCGGCCACCTTGGGGCGCCCCCGGGTGGCGAACGGACCAACCTGTCTGCTTCGCACCACCTCTGCTCCAATCCTCTTGCTGTACCTCTCCCTTTCTTCTTCGTCTTCTTCTTCTTCTTCTTCTTCTTCTCTGCGCGGTACCTGACATCGTCTTTCGCCATGGAAGATCCTGCGAATTTTATCGGGATGCCTCCGAGACATCGTTGAGCCACTTACAGTGGCAAACAAAAATCGGAAAAATCAAAATCGACGAGGAACTGTGAGAAAGTAATCTTCTCTAAATTGTAGCTCGACTATATTGTCTGCAAGAACCTCTCATTTTTCTCGACCACGCAATGTGCTTCTGCGAAGTTCAAATAATGATTACAAATCTTGAAGAGAAGTCAATTTGGAAACTTGTTGATGCTAAGAGTGTAGCTAACTACATATTGCAAAGCCTGGAAAATTTATTCGTTGGAATTTCCCACGCTTTCCGATTATCGTCTCCGACAAATTGAATCGATAGAAGAAAAAAGTTACGTAACAGAATGGCCCTCCTTAGCAACGAAACAGCGACTAGAAAATGTTGCTTCTGTTCATTGACGATTCAATCAGCGCCGGTGCTTTCGATCTGGAAGTGTAATCATCGAGGTGGCCGCGAGGGGCCAATGAAATTCGGCGTGACTCGAGGCGAACGGTGTTGAAACAATCCTCGCGTCGATACCACTCTTTCGGACGATCGGGCCCGTTTCAGAAATCCCAGGTCACATTGGTACCACTCTCGAAATCCCAGGAAACGAGGAACAAATTATCTCGTCAGACAGACGCACACCGGTTTAAAGCGACGAGATCGCTCGTTAGGTGGGAGGGGGGCCGTTCCCCTACTCCGCGGCCAGTCCCGCCGGCATTAGTTCGATCACGTGACCGTACGCCCCTCCGTTGGGCCCGACGACCGAGAAAGAGGGGCGTCGGGCACCTTCCGGACCCCCCCTCTCTCTCTCTCTTTCGCCATAACTAGCTGACCCAGCGCCTAGCGCCCCGCGTGTCGGCACAGGCGGCTCCTTTCTTACCTGATGAGCGCGTACGAACGCACACGCACGTCTTCGAGGGGAGCGCCGTCACGCCAACGACGTGTAGAAGAGGATGATGAGGGTAAGGTGGAGGGAAGGATGACGGTTAATGAGCTAGAACCACGGGGGAGCTGTTCGGGGCCCCGAGGCACCTCCACCTTTCTGGGAAGTCACGAATTGCAGCCTCGCGTCTCCTCTTCGCCCGCCCGCTCTCGGCCCCGTACCCCGGGTTCCGTTTCTCGCGTGAAACCTCTGCTCGCTTTTATGAGCGGCCTCGACTACCGAGAGAGTCGGACCAGTGGCTTTCCAGAGATGTACGAGCTGATGACGATGGCTCGTTGAAGGGGTCGAGGATCGAACCGATTAACGATAATGAATTTCAGCTCCGCTCGTTTGTACTAGCGGGAACCTTCTCCGTTCACCTTGGGGGTTGCTCCGCGGTGTGCTACATTTATGGTGGACGGAACCGAACGGCTGGGAAACGTTGGTCGGGTCCTCGTAACCGACTCATTTCGAGCGTAGCTTCTGTAATCTTGCAGGACTTGGCTCGTGGAATTCTCCGCCGAATCCTTTTTACTCATCAAAGAGGCTGATCAAATACTTTCTAACCTGAACCATTTTCAACGTGTCTTCGTGGAAGGTGGCTGGAGAATTTGTATTTACTATTGGATGATAAAAGTATAATAAATATAGAAAGAAAGTACGTGGTACTCTCCCTATTTTAATTATTCTGTGCACTCACGGCGCGTTGGTAAACAGGTTAGGAAAACTGGCACAAGAGAAGAGAGAGAAAGAAGGATAGAAAGACGAATATGTCATGATAAAAATGATTACGTGTAAAAATAAATTTGATAAACCGAAAACCTTTAGTATACGAAAGTGTTAAGATTGTAATTAGGGAAAAGACATAGTGAATAATTGACATTTAATGTCGTTTCTCTTTTTACAGGTAAGCCTTGTAAATATTTGTATATAGAAATCTGAAGAATAAAATCGAAAATCTCTTTTTACAGGAAAAACTCAGTTCTATGATTATTCCTGCCTTTACCTAATCATATTGGGAATTAAATAACATTATAAATATCTACGCAATATTTATAGGCAATTTACAACCGCGAACATAGAGATGATGAAGGGTATAATTGGAATAGAAACATTCGCGCTACGTAAGAGTTGTTTGTAGTGTTAATTGATTGTTAGTAGAGCACCGTTTAAATAACATTTGACTATAAAATTTTTCAATGACTCGAAAGTGAAACATAGTGAATACCGAAGCTTGCCGCCTGTAAACGCAGCTCTCACCTGTTAAACCCAGTCCCTTGTGCGTTTCGTTAGCCAGCGACTTTCATTGAGAGCAATCAAGTATGTTTCCTTAAGAAATCGTAGTCCAGCTGACTCGAAAAACGTGCCTCGACTCATGGACGAACAGCGAGGGTGCCGAAAGATCAAAGCGAACCCGAAGAATAATCCTCATGATGGTCCAGTGCCTGGAACGGAACAAAAGGAGGTAGTACTACGGTTTGACGAAGAAACGTGGATGGAAGGGAAAGAGAAGGCCCCCTGGACCAGGGGCAGAAAGAGACGCGAGTGCGATGGAGCAATAGTGGGGCCCACCTGACCAACAGGTACCTGGTAGGGCCCCCCATAAGGAGTCTCATCATTGACCCGGCCCACTCTCCCACCACTGGTACCAAAGGGTTCCAGTCCTCCCTTTCCCGCAGTCAGCACCCCGCATCTCGCAGCTAGGATGCCTCTCCGGGGACTCTCCTCGCTGATAATCAACCATTTTTTACTCCTAATTAAGTCATCCTCATCGGAGAATTTATTAGCGGATGCTCGAAACAATATTCGGCGCGACCGTGGCCGGTTGCCTCAGAAACCATGCCCGGTACTGAATCAGCGAGGCTTCGCTACTCTCTCAGCGATGACTATGGATTTTTATCGAAAATAACAATGTTCCAAATTAACCATGAGAAACAGAAGCTAAACGACACTGTACTTTCTGGTTTAATCGTTTGCAACCCCGGCAACATCCATTAAAATAGTACAGACGTATTTAAACTTACAGAAAAATATTTGTGGAAGTAAAACTGTTCTTGTCACCACAAACATGAAGTAGCTTGATAAGAAAACTGACAGAACTGTTCCCTAAAGGTTCAATATGGAGTTAGAGGTACCAACTTCAAAATCGTTATTTTTTCAATTGAGTTTTTTTTAGGTTTTCTGATGCCTTTGTAGTTTTTGACTAATCTATTTTGATGATGACCGTCATCCGAATTCCGAGTCACGCTCGAAGCCTTCCTGCTACGCGGCGAACATCGCTGAGAAGGATATCAAGATCTAAGGTACATTAGGATCTATAATATCCGAATGTATACGATTTAATATTCATGTGAAGTCATCGAGGAGTCTTTTGCTTCCTGCGCGAGAGGACACGCCAGGCGTCGTCCCAGTGATGCGTCCTATCAACGAGAGGGACGACCGATATGTCCCGCTGACACTATGGTTGCGAGGTAGCCGTCGGCCGTCAGAATGAGGATCGAGGCTGACGTGGAAGATTGGAAGCTCGCGCAAAACAAAACCGGAGAACGGAAGGAGATGTACTCTGTTCGCCTTCATGGTAACAAACCGCGTTGTTGCCAGCTCGCTTCTACTCGGTTTGAGTATGTAATACGCGTACCTTTTTGTTTACACTGAATTACACAGCTACCATGAAGCGAGGCAACTACTTTTTGCCGCGGCCGCAACAGCGGTTCAGTCAGGACAAATCGATTGGATCTAAGGATAGCTGCATCCGCCCCTCTCGTTGGGGTGGTTCGATGAAGATACGAACAATAACACTGATTGCCGCTACTTGGGAGAACCCTGAGAACTTTCTCGGCTGCTGGGAACAGCGTCTGGTAGAAAATTTTTTAAAAAATTAATCATAGCTTATGTTACAAATAGAAGAAAAAATTTAAATTATGCATTCGTTGCTTCTTACTTATGTATTGGATGGCACCATGATTTTCATGCGTCGTTCAACTAAAATCCTGCGATCTGCAAATATTAGGAACACTATTATTTTAAACAATATTAATTTTAAGTAAAAATACATTACAGTAAATCACGAATGCTTTCGTTACTCTTGTAACACTGACCACTAGATTATACGTTACACGAAACTGTTATTTTAAAATCCAATCGTTCGTGTTTTATATTCTCATTTGCAATCGGCTAATACGAAAGCGGATGCAGCGGTAACATCGACGATCTCAAAGGGCCAAAGGCTACTCCACAAATCACGAGCGGTTCTCTTGAAACGCCTAAAAGCGACATCGACGATGGCGTTACAGATAGGACGTTACTCGGCACGCCTCAGGGCCTGAACAAGGGTTGATTTCAAAAACCGCTGGTCCGGAAGTCACCCTCGAGACGATGCGTGCTTCCTGCGACGCGTCGGGCATCGTGAAAAGGAAGGGGACTGTCGTCATTCTAATGAATCGTTTTCCTTAAATTGCTCATTAGGAGTCCTGACTGCTGATGAGTAAATCCTTTAATTCCCGAGGATCCCGAGGGAGCTATCTGGCGTTGTTTGACATCGTAATCGGTGCGGTCGATGATCGGGCCGCGGCGGAGTAAGGGAGGGCGCGGATTTCAGCGAGACGAGCAGTAAACGCGAGATCTCGTTCGGTAGCCCGATGAGCAAGGGAGCAAGGGAGCTGTCGTTTCGTGCGTTGATTGGCTGGTCGTTGGAGGATAATTAGGTCCCGGTGGGACGGGGCGAAACTGCGTGATGGGGTGGAGTGGGGGAGAGAAGGAGATGGCTCGAACGACCGGGCCCCAGGCCGGTCCAGGCTCGACCAGACTCGACCTGGCAAAATCAACAAAATAATAAGCGGCCACGGGTGTTTGCGAGAGACGCGGACGTGACGCGTTCCCGCTGATGAAGAGAGACCGTACCTGAACGGGAGAATTACGACGGGCACCAGCAACCCAGGACGCAGGACAACCGCAACGAGCCGACGGATAGTTAATGACTCTATGCGCTCCGTCTCAGGGACGATCATCACTTGCAGACCTCGGGTCCAATGGCTGACGATCCGACCGGTATCCCGAGATTCCTCTTTTCTTCTCGCGATCGCAGAAACCGACGGCAATTAGTCATTTCGAGATACCTTCGATTACCTCAGAGGCCTCTGGCGCGAATAGTGATCAACCTCTTTTTCCTGTTATAATTGAAATCTTTCGTGTAAATACTAGATACACACTAGTATTAGCTACAAAAGTATTAACCCTCACTGTGCGTATAGGGGTGTAAACGCAATCTAGATTAATAGAAATGTAATTATGAATGTTATCTCTGTTACATTTTTTTCAGACGATTAAGAAAATGGTAATTATTAAATTAATAATTTCTATTTATAGATTTTCGTCTAGATACTAGATACACACTAGTATTAGATACAAGTATTAACCTTCACTCTGCGTTTGAGGGTGTAAACGCAGTCTAGATTAATAGAAATGTAATTATGAATGCTATCTCTGTTACATTTTTTTCAGACGATTAAGAAAATGGTAATTATTAAATCTATAATTTTTATTTATAGAGAAATTTTATATATTCGTAATCGTGGTAAGAAAATGAGAAAATAAAATCATTGGCAACAAAGTTTAAAAGGGCATGACACATTTCTGACAACTTAATAAACCCACAAGACAGAGAAATAAATTCTTACTTGGTTCTCACAGTTAATGCAAACAATTTTGATTCTGCATATAATAAAAATATTTTGCATATTTTGTAAAAGTTTTCCAGAGTGATCATTATTGCAGTTAGGTTTCATTAACCGTCTTACAACATTGTAATTGTGGAAAATTATAATAAAACGACTACTGGAAGCTTAATACTAGAAATAAAATTTGTATACATTAATGCAAGCTACAGGAGCCAAGGAAAAATTGATTTTCCACATTGGTAATTTTAATATGTTCTAAATGGTATATCGACATTCTTGAACTCTTGTAACCTTTCTACTATTTTACATTGCGTCTATTCACTTTTGTCACAAATGCACAAAATCAGCAGTTTATGTATCACATACTGTGAACCTCAATAACTGCGCTACATCAAAGAAGAAATAAAAAATTTTCTTCAATTGCTATACAGTAATTTCTTCCGAAATTCACCGCTGCGGCTCGACGGTTAAAAATGTATTAAATAGCCCAGAGCGAGTCGTTGAAACAGTAGACCACTTCGGAGTCGAGATTTCCGTGCACAGGGTCCTCAGTTGTCGCGCACATGTTCGAACACGACCGTGCGGAAATACGAAACCGTCAGAGGCGAAAACGCGAGAAAAGCCGGGACACGTTGACAGTAGGCGTTTGGCTTCCAGAAGACGTGTATCGATGGTTAGGTTTCTCGGTCCACATTGGAAGAAGGTCCTCGAGGGAGAAATAATATTTGACCGCGTGCCATCGGAAAACTTTCCACGTGCCGGAAGTCCAGCTCTCGAGGAGGTGCTCGAGTCTATTGTCTGAGAAAATTTGCACTTCCGTCATACGGGCGACGGATATACTACTTTAACGCGTCGAAAAACACTAGACGCAAGATCAGATTTGAGAGATTTGTTGTTCGTCTGTCATAGTGCGGGATTTAAACATTTCTATAATCAAATCAATGACCTAATACTACACTACGAATTCTCATGCATTTATGAAGAAATTATAAAAATCTTGTCAATGTAAAAATTCTATAAACGGATGAAGTGAATTTTTATCTAACTCCTGCTGTAAACAATCGTTGAAATATATTTTTATTCGTGACTCACGTATTTTTCCGGATTAACGTAATACAACGTAGATATCAATACACCCCACCGAATTAAGATTTTCAGTAATTTGCAAGAAATATCTAAGAACATCGTTACGATGTTTTCAATGTAAAAACTCTAGTAACTAAGATTTTCAATAATTTGCCATACTAAGAGGAAAATATCATTTTGCACATTACCACACCGATCAAAATTATTCGATTATCGGGGTTGATTTGCATCAGGATTGAAATTGCCATTGGTAAGAACAAATCGTCTGGCGAGGCGCCATTCGAGTCGTGGCCGTGCATCCCCGAAAACATCGTTCAGCCGAATCAACGGGCGTAAACACATACTGAACCCACTAATCGTCTCCATCATCGTGGACACGGGCCCGTCCATACATCCTTGATGGATAGTTTCTCTCGATGGAATAGTTTTATCTTTCCCCGGTGCGTCACCCACGCAATATCCCTACCCCTGTCGGGCCTCGCAGTCCGCCTCGTACGCCTTCGAGACCGAAGGGACGGGAGGAAGGAGCCGAAAGGAACGATGGTGGGAGTCAGGGACGGCTGGTGCTAGTTGAGTTGTCGAACTGACACGCGTTCTCCGTCCCGTTCCAACTTTCGCCGTCAGAAGTCCTCTCGCTCCGACCTGGGTCCCCACTGGTTTCTACCCTCGTCGGTCTCTCTCCGCAAGTTTCTTCCCACCATTCGGATCCACTGGACCTTTCCGTCTCCTTCTGTTCAGATCTGAGTCGTTCCCTCTCGTTCTACTCGCAGCAGGGGCGTACGTCCGTCACTCTTCCTCTCTTTCTTCTTCTCTCTCTTCGGGTTCAAGTTTTCCTCGGTTAGACGGTCCTCGTCGCACGCACGCCCACCCGAGAACGCACGACCGCAGCCACCACCGTTCGTCGGAGCTCGCGCTCTGGTGCTGCTGGTGGTGGTAATGGTAGTGGTAGTGGCAATGGTGGTGGTGGTAACACCGGTGGTGGTGGTGGTGGACTCTCAGTACCGCCATACCCGCCAAAGCACGAGCACCGTGACAGCCCGCACACATTTTTAGCATAACGTGGATTTTTCGAACTCGCCAACCCCCCACGATCACTAGATCATTACCCATCTTCTTTCTTTTTCTTCTTACCGCCCTCTCGTTCAACCCCCGAGGTGTTTTCCAGTGGACACGCGCGGACGGGCCGAGTAACGATCGCTGGTCACGATCATCCCGCGCGGGTTTTCTCAGTGTGCAAGTTCGCCGTGGAAAACAGTGCTAGTGGAACACACTGTTCGGTGGTGTCTGTCATGATGTAACCGTGAGCCGATGTTGCCCCTAGCGAGATTGTGATCGTGATTCCGAAGTGGATGACATTGTGGTAAACGTCGAGTGGACTGTTCAGTGGGAATTTCGTTGGTTCTGACTGTTGACAACCCGTGGACCCTACCCGTGGATCGATTGCACAAAAATTCGGATGATCGCGTAGATCGCTAGTAGATCCGTCCCAGGACTTAGCTACCTATCCCTGTCGAGGAGCGATCGCGGTGCACGACTGTGTAAACGTCGCTCGAGACGGTTCTCGGAGGCCGCGGCAATTGGAGCGTTCCTCGAGAGATCAAGTGCCTTATTATCTCGGTGAAGAGAAAGCGGCGGAAGAGCTCCAGGATTCCATCAGAATTGGTTCTCAGCGAGGCGCCGACCAGCCAGCCGACGGGCACGGGGGTCCCATCCGAACCAACCCTGCCATCGACAAAGATGTTGACTTGAGGGAGCCAAGGCGTACAAGGACACCGTCAGCTTTCAGCTGGAACTCGAAACGATCGACGAACCTCACCATCGGGGGAAGAGACGGCTACTCGTCGGATAGAGGCGGGCTGGTCTCTTCAGGTGCGGACTATGCTATCGTGGATCAAAAGTCGTTCGCATCGTCGGGCACGGGGTGTCGGACAGCACAGTCTTCCCTGATCCTAGAGGAAAAGGCAGCCGGTCCTCTGGCGCAGTACTGGGCTCTAGCTAATCGCGACAAAATGCCGGAAAAAGAGGTGGCTTATCATCAGGAAGCGTTCTCCCTGCTACCGCCGCCTCCGCCGCCGCATCATCCGCACTCGGCTTTCCACGCGGCGTTTCATCCGCACCCTCATCCGCCTCCACCGCCGCCGTTTCACCCTCATCATGGACCACCACCTCCACCGCATCCGGCGGCTGCGGCCGCGGCCGCATGGGAACATCACGCGGCTGCTGCCGCCGCTGCAGCCGCCGCCGCTTTCCACGCGCCACCACCTCATCCGTAAGCTTATTTTTTTTTATACTGTGTGCAAATAAATTCGACGCTTTTTTAAGAATGTTCAGAAAATAAATTCTTACTTGGTTCTCACGGTTAATGCAAACAATTTTGATTTTGCATATTTTGCAAAAGTTTTCTACAGTGATCATTTTATTACAGTTAGTTATCGGTTTCAGTAATCGTCTTACAACATTGTAATTGTGGAAAATTATAATAAACGACTACTGGAAGCTTAATACTAGATAATGACTTAATACTTGTGAGGTCTACCCTCTTCACAATATCCTAAACTTTTAAATGATATCTCATTGTAATTGATATCTGCAATGATTTTGGAGTAAACATCTTGCGACACTTTCTTTGACCCATTCTACATTTATTAATGTATTTTATACTATACTACTACTTTGTTCAACGTACTCTTCGTCTCCAGTGAAATATTTACAGAAGGAAGGAAGATTATAATAGAAATCGGAAATTGATTTCCTCTTACATGTTATTCAGCGAATATTAAGAAATATGGTTCTACTCGGACATTGAAACCTCTCGTAACATGGTACTCGAAGAACATGATAGTCATTCATTAGTGCGAGGAGTATTAAATTCTGCAATCTTGTTAGAAACGATGTTCTCTGTACGACGAAATTCATACAACAGTATTGCTGTTGTTGGATTGCGCGTGAAATGTGAAACTATCGTGCTGGAAACAATTAGATCGCGTTTCTTGGGGGACGAATATCGTGGTTGAGCTATAAAATCGATTCTTTTGGAGGATGTAAAACTTTGCTACTATATAAAATAATCGAGCAAGTGACTGCACTAGTTAACCCTCGTTAAACAGTTTATTAGATTAGATGGTATCATAGTATACGGAACTATTACTATGGACTCATAGAGGAATGAAATTTTCAGACCGTTCCAGTTGAATTGCTAAGAGCACCAAATAACTTTACGAAACTCGATTTGATTCTCGAAAGGGACGTATTTATACCTTACCAGCTATCTTTCAGTGTTACTTTAAATTATATAAAAACGCTGCTAGCTTACAATTTCACTAATCACGTAAGTGATAACTGGAATCTTGGCAAATAAAAAACCGCGCGAAATTGAAAATGTCACCTTTCAATAATACATTTAACCCTTTGCAATCAGATTTCTTGCGACCCAAAATAATTCCATCGCAAATGATTTCTTTTGATTGATGCCAACATATTCAATAATCTAAACAACATTACTTTAAATTATATAAAAACGCCGCTAGCTTACAATTTCACCAACCACGTAAGTGATAACTTGAATCTTGGCAAATAAAAAACCGCGCGAAATTGAAAATGTCACCTTTCAATAATAGATTTAACCATTTGCAATCAGATTTCTTCTGATCCAAAATAATTCCATTGCAAATGATTTCTTTTTATTTTATGTATATGAAATTGATTAGATGTCAACATATACAATAATCTAAACAACATTTTGAATAATGGCAATTTTCAGTGACTCAAGCGCTTATAGATCAAAAACTTTAGCAGCCTCAGAGTCACCCTTCGACAGCAAAGAGTTAACATTCGATGAGAAGATCGTATCGATTACGCGCTCGAGCTTTCTGCAGCAACAGCGAAGCTCCGAAAGAATAGTCGCATTATTATGCATCAATGCATTACCTTATTCAAATTCGCCGGACGACCGGGTAATTACCGACGCTGCGGTAATTACTTACGCGCGTTAAAGGATCTCGTTGCCCGAAGATAGCGTATCAGCCGTGAATCTCTCGCGGCAACATAGTAACGATCATATTTACCAGCAATCACAAATGGATCTTTCGTGCGGTGTCTTTCTGAAGCCGCGATCGCTCGAGGACGCCTCCCTCGCGACAGACAATCGGCGAACGCGATCTGGAGTTTCGCGCACATTCGCACGCGAACGATGTTACGCCATCTCGTTACGGGCAGGGAAGTTCTGGTTGCTCGACGCGGTATTTAATTCAATTACACATCCGCCGCCAACTTTTAACCCGAACGGGACGATTCCATGCGGCGCAGCGCGGCGGCGCTCGAACGTGCGTCGAATGAAAGTTAACGAGGCAAAACTTAATGGTAATCGCGACGAGGATTTCGCATTCGCCGCGGCACAGCGCGGCGTACCCTCTTAATCATCACCTTCGGCCGGCGCGCTTATCTATTAACACATCGGCTTGATTCATGGGCCGTAATTGCTCGTAATGAAACCCTGGCCGAGGTCGTGTGTGCGTGGAACCATTCGCGGAATCATGCTCGCGAAAATCGTCGAGCGTTTTCCGCTCCCAGAGGTGATACCAGTCGGAGGAGAAGCGGGGAGCGGCTCGGTGCGGTGCGGCGGTGAGAAGCCCGCGGTCTCTTGCCACCCCACCGCCGCCGGAGAAAGGGACCCTAACGTCTTAATCGAGTTAATTAAGGCCCCTTCGCACGTTTTCACGTTCCGCAAACACGACACGCCGCTGCACGCAACGAGATTACCTCGACGACTCGGGGATAGGCTAACGGGCTTGCGGAAACGCTCGGCCGACGAACGACGCCGGGGATAATTAGACGTTTCTAAACGGCGTTCTTAACCCCGTCAGCCGATCTACTGGACGCACAAATGCACTCGTAATAGACGCCGTTTCTTCAAACCTCGAACGGTTAACCATTTTTCGAACTGTTCGATTGGGGATGTTTTGGAACGCTGATTCATTTATGAAGTTTTTCGATCTTTTCATACTAGAGGCGCAAAATATAAATGTTTTACGATGATTGCCGGTACAAGAGATTAGATGAAAAATTTATATCATACCTTAATAGATTCTTTACGTTGAACACAATATCCTTTCGTTGTTTTAAATTACATCTACTTGGACAGTGTTACGATGATTGCCGGTATAAGAGGTGAGATGAACAATTTACATCATCCCTTAATAGATTCTTTACGTTGAACACAATATCCTTTCGCTGTTTTAAATTACACCTACTTGGACAGTGTTACGATGATTGCTGGTAAAAGAGGTTTGATGAAAAATTTATATCATCCCTTAATCGATTCTTTACGTTGAACACAATATCATTTTGCTGTTTTAAATTACACCTACTTGGACAGTCTTATTTGGTCCCCTCAGGGTTTCAAATCCATTCACTGATCTTCTTTCCTACTCTCCCTATCAACTAGTTTCAGCCTAATTTTCAGTGGAATCTACCCCTACTGTTTATTACACGGTGGGTTCCAAACCACCTTTTGCTAACACAAGTGAAAAGCACCCGGGGGTCTTTTCCCGGGTTTTATCCAAGTTTATTCCACGTTCCACATTGTTTAACTTTGGCGATCGAATGAGAACCGGTGCTTTCAACGGGATCACGGTCGTTGGTATAAATTACACCTATTTCCTTAGGTTATAAATGCATAAAATCCGCACGAAAGTATTCGGACATCCTTTAAAAGGAATGAATTTAAAAAATAATTTTGTAAAACTGGATTAAATGACTCGAGCTTTCTTTGAGATGTTTCTTCAAGTTTGGTATATTTCTCTCTCTTCTTTTTTATTTATAATAAAATGAAAAGACAGTAACGATGCAACAGCTTCGGAGTCTCGAAAGCACATTTGAAATCTGTAATGACGTCGACTCATTCTCGCTTCCCAACGAATGTAAAGATAAAATTGTGAAAGAAAAGATACGCTGTTGAGTACGCCAGAACCAGCGGGATTTCAAGAAGGATTCGGAGGGGTGGTAACGGTCCGACTCACCCGGTGCAATTAAATTCTTAATTGGACCGGTGCTGGCCCAAGCAATTGGCCAATATCAAACACCTGCTTTCGCGTGTACGGTCGTTCTTAATGTTGACAGCAATTACAAGCAGCTCCTGTATATTTTCTACTGTACGGTGAATTTGCTTTGCAAATTACATAAATCGGTTCCAGAATGAATTTGCTTCGCTGTCATCCTAGTTCTTCATCTCCATAGAATTAGTTATTTTTCTAGATACATCGATGGCCTTCGTTAAAATATCTGCGTGTAAAATTAAAATTACTTTACACTCTGTATCTAACGTAAATCTACTTCAATTTAATGATACAAATAAAAAATATTCAATTTTCTTTTCCGTGCATTATCTGATGGTTTCTATGATGAAAATTTCCAAATAATTACATTAATCTTGATTCCACCACAACATCAAACTCCTGTTCTCTCGCAAACGTGAAAAATGTTTGCTATCTTTTGTGAATCGAATTTCGAATGTTACTCAAAATTACCATGATCGATTATCTGATTCGTGACTTTCAGGGAGTTTCACAGTTTGTCTCAGTAGCTTACAAGTAAGACATGAACACAGTACGTAGTATTGTTTTTCTATAATTCTTAAAGTTATTTCATTAAGCAAGTAAGTTGACATATTTCAAAAATTCTTTTAAATGTGTTCTCATCAACAGAATCACCTTTTGTTTTTTAATAATTCATAGACGTGATCACTATCTTCTTGAAAAGGGTCTAAACTAATATATTGCAAAATTGCTTCCAGTTAAATTGATCAGTGCGCCAAGAACATCAACTTTGTTTAACCATACGATTGCCAAAAAGAAAAGTTATGAAATTACTTAATGTTTCGTTTGATTGTTTCAATGCTTCCGTACTATGTGTTCTTTGATTTTATTGTTGTGCGAGTGAGTGTCAGTTCAGCAACCTAGAAGTATAGTTCTCATGATAAACATGCCAACGTTTCTAAAAAGATGATGCTTTGAGAGATGTTATTATACAAACAACGTTCCATCTGAAATTTCTTGAATGTGTTGCATTAAGAAAATGTTTACTAAGAATTGAAATGAATAAATTAACCACCTAAATCAAGACTGAAACGTCGAAATTAATACATTGCAAAATTGATGTCGATTAAATTGATCAACTTTCATTATCTCAGTATTTTAAAAAGTAAGATATTAATTCTTCCTCACGATTATAAAAGTGTTACTTAACAATACATGAAAATATTTCTAGATCGAAATTGTAATAAAGATTAAATTTGTGATTTCATAAAATGATCTTTTAATGATCGAACCTTGCGCCGAAATCACAAATTTAATCTTTGTTACTTAACAATTATAGGAAACGCGAATAAAAGTTTGAGAAACGTATAACAAGTGTAATAAATTTAATAAAAATTCGATGCAACTCGCAATTTTGTTTTTGCGTGAAGTGTAGCTATCCTCTCTGTCAACCAGAAGCTATCACGAAAATCACCGTGATTGAATGAACCAAAAGTTGAAGCAATCGCTCAAAATTTACCCTATGGTTTCCAAGGAGCGCCGCGGTGAGAGGGCGAGAAAAGATAAGCATGAAAAATGGTATCGCTATAAAAGACGCAGGTTTGTGTCGGACACTCGTCTCCGGAAGAAAGTTGCTCATCAATTGCGGCTCGTTAACGGGGCGTTGACGAACGGAAGCAGCGATTCCATTACTTTTACCGGTCGGTCCGCGCAGTAAATCGCTCGGAAACGCGCGTTACAAACGTCACAGTTACTCAGGAAGAATGCGTCGCGGCTTCCGAAGCGGCTGGAAGCCGCGACGCATATTCGGCCAAGCGACGGCAGGCGTAAAATTCATGGTACGCGTCCGCCGGCGTTACCGTTCGCCTCTTCCACGGCCCGGATATTTTCGTCTCTTTACGAGGATCCGAGAGCCGCAGTGTATTTTTGCCGTCGTTGTATGTTTTGCCCCGTCACGGCGACGGTATCGTCCATTTCATTCCCCGTGACGAGTCTCCGAATCCTAAATGCCCGACGAACCCCGACAGTTATCCATAGCATTTCATCCGGCTCGCAAATCGTTTACCGACACGACGATTTGTAGTCGAGTTCAACAAATAATAAATCACCACCCTTCTTTACGTCACTTCATAAAAATAATAATAATTATTATAAACATATTGTTATAGCAAATCGTTTACGGACACAATAATTTGCAGTCGAGTTCAATAAATAATAAATCGCCAGTCCTTCTTTACGTCACTTCATAAAAATAATAATTATTATTATAGACTTGTATTATTATAGCAAATCGTTTACCGACACGACGATTTGCAGTCGAGTTCAATAAATAATAAATCGCCAGTCCTTCTTTACGTCACTTCATAAAAATAATAATTATTATTACAACACTCTACCTATTATTATTATAACACTCTACCAAGTGTTGTAGAGGGACAGTTAACATTATAATAAATATGGTTGGTAAAGTTTAAGGTAGAGGAGAAATGAATTCCTAAATCCTTTACCTCATTTATTAAGGTACAAAGTGAGTGCCTTAATAAAGGTACAGAGCGACGGAATATTAGATAATAATATGTGTTTCGTTAGATTACCATCGATTGTTATCAAAATACACATTAAACATGATTTAATGTTTTGATTCGTCTAAAAAAATTTCAAATTGCATAAACATGTTGAGAGGATAAACTCTTCTGCAACTACTCCAAAAATTTGATGTAGTCGGTGAAACAAGACACGAATGTACGCAGCCTCTCAGCGAGCCGGAATAATCGTTCAGGATTAATACGTCTTGTCGGTATCGTTAGGAAAGATTCGAACAGCGGATGATTCGTGATTTTTCTGGAGGGAACGCGTTAACGAAGGCTTAAATCAAAGATATTACGGCGTGTACAACGAGCGTAACGTGTCCACAGATAGTTCTACATCGAGCCGGAGGAACGACGATCGGTATTCACGATCGGCGATCGCTGTTAGATCGCATTCACCGGTCCCCAGGAAGTGTCCGTGCAGGTCCTCGGACGTTGTCGACGCTCAACGAGCCGTGCGTAATGAGTAACGGCGTGATTGTGCCAGAAAATGCAAATATCATTGGCCTGTCGTGTTACGAGATGAATCGTGGCTGCTCGTGTTGAGCTACGGCCGCTTATGAGGAATATATAGCCGAATTGTTCCGTGTTCGGAGACACATCCGCCTCGATTAATCAGTTTTCCACCCTCGAACAGGATTTTCGTTCTTAGCAGTCGTCCAGCGGACGTCTTCTTCCGTGCTTTCATCTTCGTCTCAGTCTTCGAGAAAAGTGACATAAATCGGCATCTTCAAGTTTTTATTTTATATTAATCTCTTTTATATTAATCCCTCGTATTAAAACATTTTAATAGCTAACGTAGTTCTAGAACCTGAAGATTCAAATCCGAATCCAACGTTTAGTATTCACAAAAATAGCTAATTGTTGTAAATGATCGAACCTTTGCGCCGTGAATAAAAATTTGTAATATGCTGAAGATAAATGACGATCGATAACCAATTAATTAATTATTAACTAATTTTTATTTTATTGTTATGAATTTGTATAAAATACTATGCTTTCTGTGTACCTGTGTAAGCTTGGACCAAATAGGAATTTATTCTATATTTCTCGTAATTTTATATTAATATTTATATTAATTATTTTCTTTTCATATTCTTGCCATAATTTGATGAAACGCTCAATCTAATAATAAGAAATTAATTTTGGTAAGAAACGTGATGTCGCGGAGATGGAAAGTACAAAAAGTAATTGTAATTAGGAAAATATTCATGGAAAATATTTGTTAAAGTTTCCCCATTTGTAGTCGAGCAGGGGCTATCATTATTTCTTATACCCGCAAATAGTTTCTTTACATTTATCAATATTTAATTTTTTAAAAAGAGTTGTTAAATGCACACAATGGAGTGCAACTACGAAATAGAAATATTCGATAGAATTATAATAGTGTCATCGATATCAACATCCTGTTTCTCGAACTCGAACCCTTGCAGCAATCAACACCGACCATCCTCCCATCGAATAGTGACATCACACACCGTGTCCAAGAACCGCTATCGACATCCAAACAGATCGAACTTGCCAAACACTAAACCATAATCGTATCTCTGGTATAAATTCTCGGAAGATAATCATGGGTACCCTCGTTACAAACAATCGCTCATCGGTTTGGACAAAGCTCGTGAAAGCCGATAACGAGATAAATTTCAGAACGAATTCTCGATGCAAATATGCAATTATTGTTCACAGCTTGAACGTACAAGTAACACTTGCACATCATGTCTCGTATAAATTTTTATTAGCTCCTTAATTTTTTAATGGCTCGAATCGAAACTGTACATATCAGTTTCATACTTTATCAATTCGAAAGACTTATCAGTAAACTGCGGAATATATGCATTTATGACAAAAATGGGTGGATATAATTTAAAACAAATGATAATGAATTTGTTTGGCGAACGTCCATATGTCCTTTTCAATTTATTAAAATTGTTGAAGATAGGAATATATTTTTATACAGTTTCTGTGTCTTGTAAATGACGAAGAAAAATGTTACTCTGTTGTGAGGTTACTAGTTTGTTTAGAACAAGTGTGAAACCTTCTATTTAAACCTTCTATTTCTTAGATTTTTCTAATCTTTTACTGTTTCAACCAGCCAATTTTTTTATAAATGCATAAAAATCCGCAGTCTAGTGAATCCTTAGTAATTTGCAAAATGAATTGTGTTATATATTGCTCTTTAAATTACTTACACAACTTTGTCCAAATCTATTTATCCAGTGTCGGATGAAGCCTCGCAGCAGGAGTAGTAAACATCACCTATAAGCAGAAAATTGACCTAAAATTTGGTCGATAACATTCTAAGATATTTTTGTTAAAAAAAAAGTCATTCATCGTGTTATATTATGTTATCGTGCACAATCTAGGCCCCCTGGTAATCCGGCATTGTTATGTACAAATTAATTTCCTTGATTACTTATAGTAGCATGACGCGACTAAAAGAGGAGGAATCAAAATCGAGAAATCGATTCCTCTTATCTGCGAGCATGGAAGCTCCAGATTCCCGAGGAACTCGAGCAGGGAACTAGGGCCGGTCGCGTCGGGTAAACGTCGGGTACCTGGACGTCCTTAGGAATTTTTATCGCGAGCCGGCCCCACGCACCACTCGTGGGAGGAAAATCTGGTCCCGCAGACAATGAACGCGCGCGCCCGCGTCTCATTTATGAATCTCTTCATCGCGTGGGCCCTGAGATCGCCGAGCAAACTTCAAGACCCGGATCACGTCCGACACATGCGGGCTGTCCGCCACTCGTGTCCAAACTGAATCGCTACCACACGCTCCGCGACGCACGAATTGGTCGATCAGGTTGGACAAGAATTCCTTGATAGAGGACGTCTCGTTTAAATACCGCATTAAACCCCGAACATCTTTTCCAAACCTCCACAATTTACAGAAATTAGTTAGATTAGTTAGACAATATAAACTAATTTCTATTAATTATATTAATAGAAATTTAATTTATATTAATATATCAATAATATATATTCAATATATTATAAATCAATATATTAATATATTCAATATATTATAAATCAATATATTAATATATTCAATTTCCATTCATTAATTTCTATTAATTAATTCGTTACGATCGACAAAACGGAATAATCTCCAAAACTTACGTTGAATTAAATAAATCCACCTTTCAGGTGGTTCAGTGAAAATTAGGCTGAAATTAGGCGATAGGGATAATGGAAAGAAGAGGAAGATTGGTAAAAGGATTTGAAACTTTGAGGGGACCAAAGAATCATATATAATATAAATCCACCTTTATAGGCTAAGGACGATGTAAAGGGGTACGAAAGGAGAAGAAAAAGGGGTATGTTAGTAATAATTGTAACTCTGTGGGGAACAAAACCGCCTCAATAATTTAAAACTTTTGAAGAGCGAGGAAATAGAGACTATTATTGTCCTTCGCTACAGGCTCCCCCACCACGTACCCAACTATTCCCCTCAAACGACCTGATTTTCGTAACGCTTAAAAATCGCAGCCCCTGCAGCAAAGAAGTTTCAGTTCAAAAGTTTTAAATTATTGAGGAGGTTTTGTTCCCCTCAGGGTTACAATTCTTACTAACATACCCCTTTATCTTCTCTTTTCGTGCCCCTTTACATCGTCAAGACCCTATAAAAGTGGATTTACATTGTATATACTGGTAACTTTCTAAAACCAAATTGTAAAGCGAAATGGACGAAGGGTCTAAAGAGCTTCAATAAAAAAAAGAAAATAGAGAGTGCTCAGTTCTCGGTCCAGTTTCCGCGGGAAAAGCGATCGAGATTCCGGACGGAAAAACGGAGCCGATTTTCAAGAAGCGATCGCATATTCCTCGAGCGTGCCGACCCGAGGCGCGTTCGTTGTGTAAAAACAGAAGCCGATTTGTCAGCGGGGCGAGATCGCGATGTACACGGTAGGAGTCTCGTCGAAGGAAGACGTTCCCCGCTCGCCCCTTTTGCCAGCAGCGGTTTGCCAACACTCGCTCCCTTTCCTGGCGGTTTCGCGCGAATAGAAAGCCGCGGGACGATACGAAGCGCACGCGCGATTTATCATTGGCGCGGCGTCCATTGATAAATTCCAGGCATTCATAACGCCACGGTGCGCGTCGTACACGGCCCGGTTACGAGCACCGGAGGAGACACACGATACCCGAGCACGATACGATACCGGGCGATACCGTGAGCTCTTTCTTTCTTTCTTTCTTGCTTTCTTTCTTTCTCTCGTTCTATCTCGCTTCGTGTACAACGCGGCCCTGTGTACACCATCGCGCGAGACCACTGTACCCACCACCTAGACAAGGGCCTTATCCTCGGAGAACCGGTAACGCGAGAACGAAGATGTCCGTGACGGGGGTCGTGTCGTGATCGTTCTTTTAGCTTCGAACCGGGGGTTGGTCCACCGCGATTCGTCTTATCGGGAACCACATCCGATCGTAACGGAACGATAATAATGCGTCTTCATTTTATACCGCGGTACAGAAAAATTGCGACCATTACGGCCATTCCGGTCCACCCACCGGCGAAACTTACTATCCTGCATCCTTCTACAACCATTCTCGAAATATGACACTTCGAATATCAACCATTTGCAGTCCGAGGTATTCTAACTCGAAAATTAAACATTTCTTCCGACTTGAAATAATTCCATTGATATAGGACTTGAAATAACTCCATTCGTATTCTCTTTTCATGGATATGAAATATGATATTGATATATTAAGTCATACAAGACTTAAATGATTGGTAATTGGTTAGACCAATTTGCAGTCCGAGTTCTACATACCATTTGCAGTCCGAGATATTCTAACTCGAAAATTAAACATTTCTTCCGACTTGAAATAATTCCATTGATATAGGACTTGAAATCACTCCATTCCATTTACTCCATTCGTATTTTCTTTTCATGGATCTGAAATATGATATTGATATAATAAGTCATACAACACTTGAATGATTAATAATTGGTTAGATAGCCGAACAGTATGCAAATATTTAGATGCAATTCTTGAATTGCTCGATTCCTTCTTATCGTTTATTATGCAATTATTAGGCTACTCGCCGTTAAAAATGGACGAAAATGTGATATTGATATAATAAGTCATACAACACTTAAATGATTAGTAATTAGTTAGATAGTCGAACAGTATTGAAATATTTAGATGCAATTCTTGAAATGCTCGATTCCTTCTTATCGTTTATTATGCAATTATTAGGCTACTCGCCGTTAAAAATGGACGAGAATGTAGTTGGAGATTTATACGTATGTACTTAGTTAGTTAAGTGGGATAGTAAGTACATATCTCCTATTTAAGACATGGAAACATTGCGGAGAATACTGTTCACTTTCTACCATTCTACCGTGTTGCCAGTAATCAATTCGTTACCAGGAATTCGTTTAATGTATGGCAGTCTATTAGACCTATTGGGAGTCGACTCAGTATGCTAGATTAGATGCCATGAACGTAGAGTTCAGCTTGAAACGTGTTGTATATACCATATACAACATAAACATTTAATGCAATATATCTTTTCCGTCACAAGTATTGTCTCTAGATTTGTACAAGATACTTTCTATGTGGTCTAGATATTAAAGATCTGGCAATTATTTTCGATTTTATTAAGCGATGTGCAATTAAAATTTAACTTCATCGAATTAATGTAGCCAAGTTGAAGCTTTACAAATTAAATTAAGTTAAGAGGCGCATAAAACCATTATGTAATACGTTCATAAACTCGTGTACTGTATATGCTATATAACTGATACTTGGTTCCAAGCATTAAATAAATAACAATAGTAATAACAATAGAATTTATAAACATAAATATAATTAACGTAAATGCATTTTACTAAAAGGTTGAAAATTGCAAACAGTTCTAATTGTTTGGCCAAGGGCTGTTCGTGTTAGAATTACATGAAAATTCACAGTTTAAACATTAATAATATCCCCTATTTGGTAGCTTCCACATAAAAATTCTGTTGATTAGTCAAAGAAAGAGTGTATAGTGCGCGTGGAAATGTTGCGACTGGATTTTCAAGTTTTCCCCTCGCTGAGCAACCATACTCATCCAAACCAATAAGAACCATCAGGTTTCCAGCGGTTCTAAAAGAGAGAGGCGTGACTTTCACGCGGCTCGTCCGCGACAACTCGCCCCGTCCGGCTCGAAAAGGCCTAATCGCCTTAACGAGACAATTAGCCGATGATAGTCGCCGATAAATCCCGGTTTGTTTTGTCTGTTCTGCC
The DNA here is from genome assembly GCA_028455595.1 of Lasioglossum vierecki. Classification (NCBI taxonomy): domain Eukaryota; kingdom Metazoa; phylum Arthropoda; class Insecta; order Hymenoptera; family Halictidae; genus Lasioglossum; species Lasioglossum vierecki. The sequence goes on along the minus strand of CM052339.1, from coordinate 10,137,438 downwards.
GGTGTCGGCTGTATCTGCAGCCCAGATTATCATGGTCGGATAGTCCTCCGGCGGCGTTTCTCGTTTGATCGTTCGATCGTTCGCAGAAATCGCGTCGTAATCTCTTGAAATGCCGTTTCGTATCTGGTCTCTCTTTGACGTATTCATTACGTGCCGGCAAGATGGCGTCTCCGGACACAGTCTCGGTGTAAGATCTACGAAACGGAATCAACAGCGGTGAAAACAACGGTGTGGCGAAACGTCGTGTTTTCTGTGGAAATATTGGATCTAGGAGTTAACTGGCACACGAATGGGCACCCGGAACACGCGGGAAACGTGCACGCCACGTGGCCAGACTTCCCCTGGCCAAACAGATTTATGCCGGTGTTGTCTTTAGTCTGCAAACAGGGGAACACCGTACTACAACCGCTTCCGTCCGCTTTAAATCTCCGCTTCGAGTTGCTTCGCCGAGATATTTTAAAATAGCTCCTTCGATACCCATCATCAACTTTCTCGACTGAATCATAGTTGATAAGGTGGCACCGCTAAATTATACAGGGTGGGGCGCCACATTTTGCCATCTAGATTTACGTCATTATTATTACGCATAGCAAACAATGTTCCAGATGAAGTTGAATACATTGAGTACATTTTTTTGTAGGTGGACGTGTAAAGAACATATGAATGGTCGTTAATGTTTTATAAATGGAGTCATATATTTTTTATTGCATCAACTGATGCTCCTTCATATTCTTTGCAAAAAAGTATTAATCTATTTGTATAAAAAAATCATAATCAATAATATGAATTCAATGTGATAACGTTGTGGAGAGCAAGATTTCTTAACAAATTATAATTATAATATCTCCTAAACTAATGATTTTTTTACACAAATAGATTAATACTTTTTTGTAAAGCATATGAAGGAGCATCAGCTGATGCAATAAAAAATATATGATTCCATTTAAAAAACATTAACGAACATTCATATGTTCTTTACACGTCCACCTACAAAAAGATGTACCATTAGAATATGCCCCTCTCAAAACAATTCAACTTCATCTGAAATGCCCCACCCTGTATGTAAACCCTTGCCGTATAATTGCGTTCGAATTCACGACAAATCTTCTTTAGAAAAATGTGTGCAAACGTCAGTAATCTTGTTGAAAAATAACACATCTTGTAGATGTACACTCTGACTGGAAAGGCACTGTTTCAAACCACTAATACAATGAAATTCTTGAGAAAATAAAGAAAACATGAAAGTCCAAGAATCAAAATTCTGATGTGCTTAGATAAGCACATGTTCATAGGAAGAGAAAGAATAATACCAACAATCTATAAAGTTTCGACGTCTCCGCTGCTCATCTAACTGGAGATCGCAGGAGCAAAGGATTATACGCGGCCAGGTATCTAAAAAGATGAGAGTCAGCCTGGCAAATCCTGCGTCCACAAAAAACAACCCTCCACAATTTAGGCCCAATTCACAGTCGCCCCCAATCCCAACAAGCCCGTCGAACAATCAACGGCAGAAAGGCAGCTCGGAGAAAGCGATGACGAGTGGGGGTTAAGGGAGAAGACGAGGAGAAAGAAAACACGGGAACAGCTTGAAGTAGAGCTGACAATGGTGTACCGACTATCACAAAGGAGTCTCGAGTCAGCGAGGTAGCCCGGAAGCCAGCGAATCATCCCCCGAAAGAAAGAAAACACCGTTCGATTCGATCTGTCGGTTGTGTTCGCGACGAGTGGCTCGTTTTCTCAGACAACAACTGGTCCGCGACGAGTAGATAGGCGTGTTGGGGAACGAGAGACGCACCGTCGAAATTGTCTGAATAGAAGCCAGAGGTGTTCCTCGAAACACGCGCGACCTGACGTCGAAAAGCCCGGATCGCGCGGCTGGTGCATAAACAGCCGCGATGCCGTTGGGAAGCACGCGCAGCTCGCATAAAATCTCATAATGCCCTTGTCCAAACAAACGCACGGTGGCAGTGTTATGGCGTTCGGGAATTTACCACTCTGAAAAGCCAGCGCCGGCCAACGAGAGAAAGAGAGAGAGAGAGAGGGAGAGATCCTCTCGCGCTAGGAGCATCGGCGAGAACCACTCTCGAGAGCCACGCTCGTTTAAATCCAACTACAAGGTAAACCTCGGGGCCCCTGTCCTCTCGATCGTCCAACCGATATAGTCTCTTCTCTATCGAGTTACAACGCTTAATCCGATTGTTGCCAGTTTGTCGCGGATCCCCCGGGGACATTTTCGAGGAACCCGCGGGATTAGGCTGGTATCGTTGCATCGCGAACCCAGCATCTTCGTTTTCGATGATCGTCCCGTTTGTCGACTTCATCTTCTCAGATGTGCATCTACAAGAATTCATCTATAAGTATATTGTATGATGTACAAGTATATTGTATGATGTACAAGTATATTGTATGATGTACAAGTATATTCTATGATGTACAAGTATATTGTATGACATACAAGTATATTGTATGACATACAAGTATATTGTATGATGTACAAGTATATTGTATAATAAATAATAGTTATATTATAATAATAATCTATATAATAAATATATATTAAATAGTTTAATCTATTCAATTTCAATTCACCTATTCTACTTACTTTATTATACAATATACTTGTAGATGTTTTTATTATTTATTATACGACATACTTACTTAATATATTATTATAAATATTATTATTATAATATAACTATATATATTATTTATTATACAATATACATTATATTATAATCCATCGTTCATGGAGATTTAATCATTGTATGAGATAACAATCAATTAGCAGTCTTCAGTATCTAGTAGATCATTATACGTCTCGGATCGATCTTCTTCCAGAATAAGGCAAAGAGGAAGGCAACTTCATTCCTGTTATAATTTTGTATCATCGTGACACCATTGTTTGGCTGTTTGTTATCCATCTTCCAAAAAATCATGTATCAAGCTTCAGGTTGTAAATAGGAAGCTACAATTTTCAAATCTACGGTAGATTCAGTTTCTAATAAAATTTACCAACGTCTAAAAACTGCCTCGATTCGTAGCATTTCGAAGAAACACGTGTCTCCAGTCTTCCACCCTTGATTTCTGTAGGAAGAAATGTCTCCGCTTCCGGTAGTGTGTTTCCAGAGGTATGTTAGTATCCATTCCCCGGCGGGTTTCATTCAATCACGTTCGCGATAAGAGTGAAAGGCATTGAAAGTGACTGACAGGAAATCGTAGCGAATGAGACATGTATGCAGTTGTATATCATGCTATTGGAACAATATTGAGATCCATGTTCTGTCCGGCGACATTCGGTCGCGCGACAACGTCAAACTCGTGTAATAGGAAATAGAATTGAACGAACATGCTCTCCAACCTTGTCGTTTTCTTATTGTTCAAACTGTCTCATTTAATAAAATTCAAATATATTCCTTTTGAGTTCCTGTTACATGCTTTTTAACTAAACATTGATCAAACAATTCCCTTCTTAGTGCATAACTTTTTGCAAGGTTTGCTTCTACTGTTAATACTTTTTTACTAAATTGTTACTATTAATTTTCATCAGGAAACACGCTGAGAAAAATTTACACAATTTCCATAAAGTACTTGAAAATCGCTAATCAATGAACGTTGTTTCATTCTATGAAGTTTAAGATTTTTTTTATAATTACTATAATAAATTAAATAATAATTAATATACAAAATTAATGTATATATATATATAATTTTTTATATAAAAATTCAATATAAATTTCAAATGATATTAAATTTTCTATGAAAAATGAATATATAATTTTTTTTTATATAAAAATTCAATATGAATTTCAAATAATTCTAAGATCTTTAACTACGACTGACGCAAAATTTAAAAATCGACTTTTTCCCAACTTTTTCAACTAATTATCCCAGTGTGCTCCGTGAATATCAAATTTTGCCATCGCGAGAAAGGTAAGATTATAAGCAGAGGTCCAGCGAGTGGGTATTAGCGGGGTTCTATCGTCGAGCGAGTTAAACAAAGAGGACACGAGAAAATAAAGTTGCAACCGGGTCCGCAGAAACCGGGAGCGCGATGGGAGTGCTTTGGAAGGACGATCGTGAGCGAAACGAGGGCCGAAGAAGGTTGGGAATCTTCTTAGAAACGGCATAAAGATAACCGCTCTATTCGAGGAGCCGTGGACCAACTGGTAATCCCGGTGCCCAGGATCCGACGCCATTGACTTCTGTCCACTGTCAAGTTAACGACGCTTAATGACAGCTGACAGAGGCGGCGGCGGGCCGGCTCGGGTTCCACGGCGTTTCTTTTCCCGCGTCTCTCCGCTGCCTCTGGAATCCAATGGCACCGCGGAAACCATAAAATCGTTTCCACGGGACGACTTTAATGCCCCGGGACCCGATCATCTTCGTTGCCCGTTCTCGATTTTATCATCGATTCCGTCGGAACGCGCGTGGTAATCGTTAGCGCGCCAGATAGAGGTGTCCAGCCAGCTGAAATATTCGACCGCAAGAAATTCGAGGCGGCTTGCGACCGCGAACCCGTTCTAGCCGGCCGAGAGCCTCGGTTATTCGAGATAATCGATTTTAATCGGCTCGATCGACGCAGCATTTTCTACCGTTCCTCAAACCGCTAGTGTGACTCAACGCCGAAACACACGGATTTGTTAACTGTCTTATCCGGAACCGAGAACTTTCACACTGTCTCACGACCTAGGTGTCCGGCTACCACCCACCAATCACCAATATTTAAAATCCTTCCTCTGGTTTCCACGTTCTCTTTTAGTGTAGGACCATTGCATACTGTGTTCCTTGAATTAAAAAAATTAATTTTGCAAGCTTCCAACAAATTTTCATCAATATTTGTAATCGTACTTTGCGAGCAAGTGATGTACAGCCTAATACATAAACAGATGGGTTGATATTTCAGTGGAAAGTTTTTCAGGTGTAATTCCATGTCAAACCTTGCCAAACTTTGCCAAACCTTGCCCTCGTGAAGAGGGCAGGTCGGTCGCATTAAAACCTTGCTCTAAGAATAAATTTGTACCCAGCAAAATCAGAGTAAACTTTGAAAAATGAGTAACTAGAATGTAAAACAATAGGAATATTTAAAGTTCGTGAATGCTGTTCTACCGTTTACAACTCTTTGAAATTATGAGAAAAAAGCAACGAACGTTTTTTCTTAATCTTGCAACTGAGACAATTTTTCTCTCGCGAAAGAGTCCGTGATCTACATCAATAGGAACTGTTTAATAAAAGAACTGACGTCAGAATCGCAAGGCTGACTCGGAAATATCGTGCACGTATAGTTCGTTTACGTTCCGAATTGCAAAACGGCTCGCAGAAAAGAGTGTACTTTCCGTCAAGCTTAGCTCGGCCAATAAAACTCGCTGCAAAAGTCTGATCACCGTCGGCGGACTGCATTCCGTGTATACGTGCTTGTCGGCGAAACGGACCACTGATAAGAGGAACGTATAATAAGACGTGATAATGGGGTTGCAATAAAGATATGGAATGCGCGACGCCAGAACGGAATGTATCTCGATCGTTCCCGGCAATGCGTAAAGTCCGCCGGTGATTTCCATAAACCGGCGAACGCTTTCTCGAAAATAGATTTTTGAGGGATAGAATCTGTTTCAAGGACCCGATGGCACGACAATAAATTCTCATACAGATCGGCTTGATTCTAGGGTGACACGGTTCTTGCATCGACGGGATCGTTGGAAATATCGACCAGGAATTTAACAGGGCCGTCATTTACAATTTACAATTCCGCTCGATATTTTACGTGACGCGTAGGTTCTTCGATCACTCAATTAAATATGCTTTGAAAAATCACGAGGCAAAACACGATGAGTCTCGTTTTCCTCTCGATTGATACATCATTTACTTACACTATTTAATTATTTCTTTTTCTGTGTATTTTGTTTTAATATTATAAAATGCACACGTTCTATGATATATATTATATATAATATATAATATATTCATTTTATTGTATCTAGTTATATTTTGTGTGTAATTACACATTGCAAAATACTAAAAATAATTACTCTGATTCGATAAATACTTTTTAATAGTTTAGTCTATTCAATTTTGTTGCTTACATTCAGCAAGACCGTGGGTAACAAGGATCGTTCTTTCGAATACATATCGTGAATGTAGACAACTCGATCACCCACTGTAATATTATGGTCACGACATTTTCGTATTGAATTTCCGTGTTCGTTTTTCAATTGTAAATATTGTCATTGTCAAGAACGAGCTCGTTTCCCTTCACGCGACGCGGGCAAACCGTGTCCGTGAACTCGTTGCTCCGAGAAACGATTACCGGGAGAACTGGTGGAAATGATCTCATCGTGAAGAACCCGAGCGGCGGCGGTCTTTTTGTGAAATCGAACGGATTCACGAAATGGTAGCGTTTTCCCGTGGCGTTCCCTCCAATGTTTTGGCCGCCGCCAGCAGCGCTAATTGAGCCATTAACTCCGCCCTTTAATCTTTCGCTTCGGCCATCGGCAACTTCGATTTGCTTCGTTTCTCCGAATGGAATGATAGGTTCAAGAGGCTTCTCGATTCGATTCCACGGCTGGATGGGAATCCTGCTGCCAGAAAATTCCAGTCATTCCTCCGGCTGAATAATTAATTTCGGGGGAACGCAAGGATGTCTTGATCGTGACTCAGCTTCCTTTATTTCTTCTAATACCATTCGCAGCAGGGGAGGTCGAGAAACGTGAAAAATCGACAGAATAAATCACTGAATCTTTACCAACACCTTGTTCATTGCTTTCGTAACACTATGAAACTAAATGAAAAATTGGACGACATCCGAGTACATTGTCTTTGGTTGAATCGCGTGAATAGACAAAGATTATGAAAGAAGGAAATCTAAAAACGATTGAATAAATAAATCTTAATACAAAACTGTAAATATATTAAATAAGTTAAAGAATATTTTGTCTAAATCTGAACCATAAAGGAAAAAACATTTCCATGTAAGTGTAGAGTTCCAGAAACTTTTTCGTTGCACAAAAATCCCCAGTCTAGTCTCTTTTAACGATTTATATGTATAATATCTATGATCTCCTACCACTTGATTTGAAGTGGATGGTAGCTGAGAAGTATTTAAAGGACTATTTGTGAGGCTCGATAATGTTCGTTGAACCGAGTAATTATTTAAATCGACTTATTAATGGTCGTTTTGAATCTGAGTTGAGCATCTCGGAAAAGAATTTCGAGTGGGGCACACGATTCTTGGAAACGAATCTGATGCTACCGTTGTTGGAACACGGCTTCCTTCAATGCACAAGATCACATAGATCTTGACCAGGAGTCTTGATGCTAGAAGCGACTAGGCTCGAGAGGAGAGATTGAGTTACCAAGATAATCGGATGCACGCCCATCCGCGCGGCTACGCATCTCGATATCTGTTAGGCCCGGTTCACAACGTAGCCCAAGCCCCTGTCCTGAGATACCCTTCGCCGATGACCCGAGATTCCAGCGCTCGAGCAACTTACAAAAACCACTTTCCTATCGCTACCTTCGCGTGCTGGTCAGGTGTTCCAATGCAAATTTCTATCGACCGTTGACAATTATATTTGTGTCTCACTTCCAAAAACCATTCCCATTTAGTTGCATAAAAGAGACTACCATGATAACTCGCCCATTGTTATTCTACACGTTCAATTAGCAACTTATGATTTATTTATAACGGCTCATGTTATAAAATGCATCATCGTGTTAAAGAATATAGTAAACGAGTGAGTTTTCACTCTGTGGAACGTGTACGGATTAAATCTACCTTTTTTCTTGAACATTCTTTTTTAAATAGTGAACAGATATTCTTGAAGCACAAGTGTTTCTTTTTAATTAAATTCTTAGTCTAAAGTTATTTTAAAGTTCGAAACCTCCTGGTTGAACTTATTTTCAAGAAAAGAATATGAAAAGTTTATCTTTTTTGGCCGACTAGTTAAATTTATATTGTAATTAAAAAATCAAATGTATAGTTTAGGTCGCGTCCCCGTGAAAAATCATGGTTCTTCATAAATATTTCGAGCCGAAGCGTTCAAAGAACCCGTGGAGCTGATCAGCCGCGCTGGTATTTCTGTCGTTCCGAGCAAGACAAAATTCCTCTCGCGTTACGAAAAATCGACGTTTCGTAACACACCTCTCGAACTCAAGTGTTGAACACGCTGTCGACAAGTTTCTTCGAGTCCCGTTTACTTTTTACCCAGAACAAACAAACTAATTTTCATTCGGAGTGTTTCCTTTCGTTACGGGACTCGAAACGGCTCCAAGTTTTTTTTTAAGAAAAGGATGAAAACTTCGGAATTGGATTTAAGTATTTCTTAAACTCATTGTTGAGACAAACTACACTTTAGACAAATGCATTTATGAATTAGACTAGAGTATTCTACGTAAGAAAGGGTTGAAGTATAGAAACATAAGAACTGTCCAAACGGCATAAGAAATGAAAATACTGTAAGCAATAACGGCCATACCCGAATTTTCGAGAATAATCGAACACACCGTGTGCCACGTTGAGGTACAGTACAAGTGAAAGGAGACGATAATGGCGGCGCCCCGAGTTGTCCTCTTCATCCCCGAAGGAGCGTTGCATCCGAGTCGATGGCCCGTGGCGTATCGAAAACATAGACGTTGTCATGAATCACGCCAACGCTCGGTTACCACGTGCACCGTGGAATTATTGCGTACCTGCTTGCACGCGTTCATCTTGCGCCGTGCACCCACATTAAGCGGCCACGCGCGCTACAGTGTGCGTGCGCGTGTGGGTGCACGGGCAAGATCACTTTGTTAGCTTTCGCGGCCCACGCACCGAAACCGGCCCATCCCATGGGAATCGACGCGGGTTCAGGATCGTTCGAGTTTTTCGGAGTACCGTTCGATGTCGCGTTTTAGACGACAACCTGCTCCGTGGTTCCCTTCCTCTCCACCCAAAATCGCCCTATCAGCCTTGTCGCCGTATTTAACTCGCCGAAATGGAACTCGCGCTGCCAACCCCGTTCTTGGCGCCGTCCTTTAGCGATCCTTTTTAGCTACACCACAAATTCTGACCGCAAAATCTGGAATTTTAGTCTAGGTATAACATAATTTTGTACAGATAGGTTAATGCAAACCAAGTCACATTTCTCAACTGTAAGGCTGAAATAAAGCAAATTATAACTTCTTAATCATTATCATGACCATTTCCAATAAAAATTCTTGTCGTTCCAATAATTATAATATTCTGCACTTTTAAAGAAATGAGATGGGTGAAACAGAAAACAGTGATAGACTAAAAAAATTCAAGAATATTATAATGTTCTTTTTTAAGTAACAAAATGATTAAGGTACGAAATTAATTTTTATTTTATTCCAGCTTCCCACAATCGATGTAGTATATTTTCACAGTGAATAAAGATCCGCAGTTTAATTATAAAATAATGAAACCGATCATTTGACCGAGGATTAATATCATATCTTTACGTTAATGTACCTAGTGACTAATATACGATAATATTCGACTGCAATTGGACGGACATAAAAGTGTGCATACCCTAACAAATTCCGCAAGTCAGTCTGCCGAAATAACCGAAGGGTTCGATTAAAAAGCAGTTAGTTGAACGGACCAGTTCATTAAGATGTAACACGCAGCTAACTTGAATAATCGTAAAAAAGATAAAAGTATGATTACGCCTTCCAGGTAAAGTCAAGGATAAAAACGCGTAACGGTAAAATCGTTTCGGTTTTGTAAAACGAGCTCGCCACTTCGAGACGCGGTAGAAATTAATTCGAGCATGCGGGGCAGCGGCGAATTTCTTTCTTTCTGCACCGTTGCAAATTGGCGAATCGTCGCGATAAACACGGAATGTCTCGCATCAAGCTACATACTCGCGAGGAGGTATGCCTCGCATAATTAGTACGGTGAAAAATACTTCTGGACGAATTCCGGGGCCCGACACCGACCACGCTGCTCGGATTGACGAGAAACAGAGCGCTTCTCAGACGATCCCCTTATCGACCTCCTCGAGTTTCGGTACACGAAACGAAATTACGATGTTCGTGGAAAGAAGAATAATTTGTGGTATCGAGCCTCCGGCCAGTCGGCGACGGATACTAATTGCCGATAAACATTTACGATCGTTTCTTTGAAGGGACCTCGACCAATCTACACGCGGATCCGCCGCGAATCTTGGGAACAAACATTTCATTTGTTCGGACCACTTTCTTGGCCATCGCTGTAAATACGTTTCGAGACACCCAGAAGTATAGAACCCTCTCACGATAGCAATTTCATAAAGTTACGTTGCCTTTTTACAATGAAAAGTTGTCTAAAATTTTACTAATCATGTGTCGAAGAGTGTTAACTCTAATCTCATAAGGGAAGACCCTTTATATCGATAATAGTATTCTGCATCGATTGTGAGAAGCTGTGGTTAAATAAAAATTAAACTATATTTCACTCAATTAATTTCTTCAAAAATGCATGAAAATCTGTAATTTAGCTATAGTGCTGAATGAAATCTTTACTGATTTGTACAATGAATTAACCCTCTACGTTCCTCAGGGTGAAAATTCACTCATTCAATATTTTCACATACTGTAAAATTATTCATCCTATTTTTTTTTTTGTGTCTACATCTGATTTATCTATTTCACACCCAAAAGTATAGAATCTCCCCGCGATAGCAGATTCATAAAGTTACGTTGTTTTTGACAATTAAAAAATATCTACAATTTTACTAACCATGTGTTGAAGAGTGTCAACTCGAATCTCATAAGGGATGACCCTTTATATCACCTTAAGTTTATCTCGAGTACTCACGTAACGTCAAAAATCGCAAAGGATCTAGTAAAATAAGAATAAGCCGAACAATGTTCTTTACCTAAAGCAGTATTCTGTAAAATTTCAGCCCCCTACCATTAAGGGTGTCACGAGGGTGAAAAATCTAAACTTTACCTTCTTATTCCTCAGTTATTTTTTGGATATTTAAATGAATGAAAAGCGAAAATAAAACTACAAACTAGTTATGTTTGGGATATTTTTTCCAGAATTTCAAATCTGTTATTAAGAGCTGAGAAAAATGAATTTCGCAAACAATTCTTGCAGTGACCACTGCAAAAGTGTCAAGGTTACTATGCTCGATTCAAACATGCATTATTAGTTTATGAAACTAGTAATACAATTTTCGCTGCTCAAACAACAGCGAGAAGCATGTTCTTGAGAGAGAGATCAAGGACTGCCGATCATCTCAAACACCGGAAATATCAATTGGCAACACGTCGCTAGCGATGTCACGCCTCTCGATTGCAAAAAGGGGAGCCTATCTCTCCATAGTCCCCGTCTTTTATGATCGCGTAGAAGTTACCATCGGCCGGGTGGGATCCTTCTTTCCGCAAGAAAGTTTACATCTCGCCACTTTTATGGTCCATAAACGCTTTCGGTACCCACGGCGTCATTGGTTAATTTACAACGAGGAAACGACAGCGGCGTCGTCGCCGTCCTCATCGTCGTTCTCGTCGCCATCGTCGATTTAAAATTTACGATCGTCCCCGTGATCCCGCGGTTAGGTTCAAATAACTGTGCACAATGGCAGACTATTCGGAAAAGTCGAACAAACATCGGTATTGCTCAATACCTTATTACAAGGAGTGTTTTCTCCAAGCACTTCGTACAATATTTTCTTTAATATACAAGGTGAACCATTTAACTGTGTTATCTAAATATTCTCGAAAATTGTTTGTTATGTAAAAAAATGTTCAAATGAAGCACGTTTAATATCAGGTGTGTTATGTGTTATGATAATTGTGTTTTAAGTTTCTACTTCTTTTCTAATATTAATGTCAGGTTACAAACCAATAATTTTTCAGATTTGACTGATTTTTAATTTGAATTATGCCCTCCGTTGTATTCTATACACATGTAGCAATCAATTAAAGAACTTGATCAAGAAGTGTATTGAATTATTTTCTATGAAAGCTATAATTTCGACAATTACGAAATAAAATATATAAAATTGGCCATTCAACTGATAATTCAACGTTAAAAGCCGTGCAGTGTTAAACGAAAAATTGTAATATAAATTTGAAGAACATCTAAATATTTAAAACTTAATAGTTATGATTCGGAGACACTTACGGATGAAACCATGCGAGCATTAATGCGGACAACTGTTTTGCTTGCTATTTGTGAGCCGTTCTTCAGTAAAATGTACCACTGTGCAATCACGCGAACGACTGGCCAATTGGCTCCTTCGGACGATTTGCCTCGATCGTCAATTCGCGAAACGTGATCGCATTATCGACCAATCTCTGCACTGTATCCGCATCAGGTGCCGAACCTTTATTCCCCTTCGCTTCAACGGGTAGTTTCGATTCGTCTACAATAAATACCGAAACGGCGGCGCGTGCTGTTTCAAAATGGCTTCCCTCACCTGCGTCATCGCGCAGGTGTTCTGAAATATAGATATTAAATAAATAAACAAAACTGCAACATTATTATATTAGATGCGCAAATTAATTCATATCTCTTTTTTCGAAGATAATATATCTCCACAAGTTAGTGTACTTTTGAAACAATCGATTTGCAGAAACGCGATGAACCGGTATTCCGTGGTGTCTAATTAATACAATTAATCTAACGCAAGATCGTAACAATTTTCAGTTACACCATTCAGTGTACATGCTCGCAGGATTTTAGTCGGTGCTCAGAGGATACGAGCAAAAGGATCGTGGATCATATAGCCGGCAACAAAAAAGCGATATGGCGTTTAAACGTTAATCCAATCATTTTCATATCTTAATCGTGTTACGTTCGAGACGTTCATGTCGACACTGAACGCAGAGAACGAGCAGGATAATTATTATTATCGATCGCTCGGGAGTCGGTGGAGCTCCTTCAATTCCTTTTTGCGACATGAGCACATCCTACCGGGGTCCGTTCCTTGACGAGCGTAACAATGTTCGCGAAGGCGATCGAGAAGAGTTCGACATCGTTTCCACGCGATAACGACGGTAATCGCGGAACATCGCTCCGGGATGCAAATGCATTTGCATGCATTTTGTCGGGAGCGAGGATGCTGCCCGCGAGCTGCCCGCAGGCAGTGGATGCATTCTGGCGTCTAATGCATCCTCCCAGCGGGCACTCACGATCGGTATGTCTTCATCGTTCTTCGCGGTAGGCGGGATTAGCGATAAACCCAAGTGCGGCTCCAAACGAAATCAAAACAACGCCGAAAGACGAATTAATACGTAGGAATGGTCTCTCTGAATTTCAAGAACAAGCTTTGGTTTATTCACCTCTTCGGAGCTCAATTTTCCAAAGTGAAAACGAAATTACTTACTCAAAGTTGATGTTCTTCGCACACTGGTTCGATCAATTTAATTGAAATTTTGCAATATATTAATTTGCAATATAAAATTTATAGACGCAGTTGTTTTCTCTTTCTTGAAGAGGATCCATATTAGGATCGAAACGTAGAAAGTTTAATCAAACTAGCAAACTTGCTTTAATTTAATTTCTGATCGAACCTTTGCCGAGATCATCAATACTTCTTGTTATAAACAACCTTACGATCGATAAATAACAGTACATTTATTAATTTAGACGTTTCGGTCTTGGTTTAGACCCTTTTCAAGAAGATAGTGATCGCGTCTGTGAATATTAAAAAACAATAGATGATATTCTTGTTGATGTTGATGAGAACACATTTAAAACAATTTTTTAAATATGTCACCTTA
>CM052339.1:10086137-10123628 GCA_028455595.1 Lasioglossum vierecki | reverse complement strand
TCGTTCAACGTCCATCTGCCATCAATTAATACGCCCTTCGAATCTTTCATTCGAGTATGATGGAATTGAATTAATTTTTAGCCACGTATCTAACAAACTGCACTTACTTTGCACAGTGTAATATTATGCCAGCCTCTGTGTTCCATCAATTACATGTTCTCCTTGCCCGCTAAAATACTTCCACAGACATCTTTAAAAATCTACAATTATTGTATAATGTAGTTCAGTGTTTGTCTACTATCAATGAGCACAGTCCAATTACAGTACACATTTTTCTGGCCAATTAAAGAGAAATAAGCTTTTTACTTTTATCTTCATTAACTTAATGACTAGACAACAGATCCGTATGCAAAATAGACATTTTCTACCTGAATTACAACACACTGGAGTTAAGTAGAATTTTATTTTCAATATATTGAAAATAATGTAAAAGTAGTTTTAAATTAGTCTGATTTTATACTCGCTTGTGTCATGAACGTAAGAGACAAAGGGCACCACGTGACAAACCTATCCTAGGGTATTTATCCGTATTACCAACGTCTGCGCGGAGAAAGTTTTTTTTTGTGGTAACACTGATAAACATACATATGTATCAGTCTAACACTTCAATTTTGCTATGATTCCACGTTTTTACGTTTTTTATTAATGCCTTTATTAAAACACATTAATCAAGCCCCATATATTTTTGTTGTTGCGATTCCATGTTGACAGTCCTGACTAGGCGCCATCTGGTCTAACTGGTTGAACTAAAATTGGCTCTAGACTTGCTTTAGACTCTGGCATCATGAATAGAATATGGGGAAATTGAATGCAATCACGGGCTGTCGCTTTTTTACCTTATACGAGCATATTTTGAGCTGCACAAGGGTTCATTTGATAGAGAAAGGTTAACTACACCACGCTGTGCCCCATCATATCAGTCAAAAATGTCTATTTGTGACAGAAAAATACATCGGAATCTGCTGGTGTTTTTCTCGATGTTTACTCTACTTTAGGCTTATTTTTCTGTAACAAATAGACATGTTTCATTGATATGATGGGGCACAGCGTGGTGTAGTTAACCTTTCTCTATCAAATGAACCCCTGTGTAGCTCAAAATATGCTCGTATAAGGTAAAAAAGCGACAGCCCGTGATTCCATTCAATTTCCCCATATTCTATTCATGATGCCAGAGTCTAAAGCAAGTCTAGAGCCAATTTTAGTTCAGCCAGTTAGACCAGATGGCGCCTAGTCAATACTGTCAACATGGAATCGCAACAACAAAAATATATGGGGCTTGATTAATGCCTTTTAATAAAGACATTAATAAAAAAAACGTGGAATCATAGCAAAATTGAAGCGTTAGACTGATATATATGTATGTTTATCAGTGTTACCACAAAAGAAACTTTCTCCGCGCAGACTTTGATAATACAGATAAATACCATAGAATAGGTACGTCACGTGGTGCCCCTTGCTTCATAAGTCTCTCCCAAATGAATAACGAACAACTCGAATGATAAATAATCGAAGAATGAACTTGTTCTTCTCATTCAAAGAAGGAAACACTGACAATCGCCGAAAATTCCGCGGAATCGGGAGAGGCCCAAGGAAGAAGATCTAAGACAAGGACAAGGTCTCGATAGCCAGGTCGATATTCGCGCGTGTGTTGGCTACGCAGTACGTGCACGTGCGATTATATTCGTGGGAGTGGTGGAGGTTAGCCGCGGGGCAAGCATCTGGCCGTAATTACTAAATTATCCTTTAACTCTGCCGTCTACTTGAGACCGCGCCGCGATCTTATCCGAGTAGAGGGTTGTGCCTAGGTTTGCTCAGCCAGCCCGTGTACTGAAACGATCGTCGTTTATCGTCGGTATTCCCTCTACCCGCCACGGGAAAAAGAGGATGCGAACGGGGTGCAGTGGGCAGGCTGGAACACTTCGCTCTCGGAACGCGAAACCCACGGGAAACCGGTATGGGGGGGAACGTCATCGAGGGAAGTAAAGCGCCACCAACTTGCCGATCGCTCGGAAACATAACGATCCTTGTGATTACGCGCTCATCTATCCCTTTGGAATTCGTCGGACGATCATACTCGCTCCTCGGTACAATGTTCGTTACGCTTTAACGCTTTCTGCCTGTCCGAAAAGCGCTCAAATTGTTCCAAGGAATTTCAAAGAATCGTTTCAACGTAAACTCTCGATGGGGTAAGCGAATGAACATTTAAAGCATATTTTCATCTTCAAAAATCGATTTGAAGCGTGTAAACACTTTATACGTTGGAATAATCGAGGCAGTAATGTGGTTAGTTTATTATGGAACATATCCACGACAATTTTCTGTTTGAAACGATACCAAACACGATACAGTTTCGACCACTTTTACTCGTTTAATCCACGATACTGTGGAACCTAGATTATCCGAACTGATCGGTTAAAATTATAGTATTCTGCATCGATTGTGGAAAAAGCTGTGGTTAAATAAAAATTAATTTCACCTCTCAATAGTCTTTTTACGTTGAGAACAACATAGCAATGTGCTCAGATTTGTTTTATATTTCACCCAATTAATTTCTTCATAAATGCATTAAAATCTGTTGTTTAGCTACAGTGCTGGATGAAATCTTCACTGATTTGTACAATGAATTAACCCTCCACGTTCCTCAGGGTGGAAATTCACCCATTCAGTATTTTCATATATTGTAAATTATTCATCCTTTTGTGTCTACGTCGTGATAAGTATTTCTTTAAAATGTGACGCTATAAATGAAACATAATGTGTTGATTTAATGTGTAACATATAAATGTTAAAATATAATTGTTCATCCTACCCTCTTTTATGCAGCTATTTTTGAGGAGCGTATGAGGGTTAAGGTACATATCGATTAATTTATATTCAAACATCATCGATCGATAATAATCTTCCACTTTAAGTAACGAATTGTTCACCGCGTCCGTGTATGAAATCGTTATTTCACTTAACGTCTCGCTTTGGGATCTTTCGTTCGGGTCAGAAAGCTCGCGTTCGGAACATATGATTCCGGCAAATTGCTTTTATCGCTTCCCTGACGAGAAAACTGAGAAAGTTCGCGAATGTCCTTAATCGTGTGTCGTAATCTTGACTTACACGTTCACCCACGTACAGATCTGTATCCTCGTGTGTTGGTACGGCGTGAGTTGCCTCTAGCATCAAGAGGATCGGCGCAACCGACTCAGCCTGGTTCTCGGGGAATATGACTGTAATCATTGGGAACAGGAAATCACCTGGATTTAAATACTTTCAACTCTCATCTTCCTCAGCGCAAAGCTTATCGAGGCAACCATTAAGCCCTACACTTCGTGGGAAATTCTGATGTAGCTCCGCGCGGAGAACACAATCGATACTTGCGGCGAAATTGGAGCAGAAACCTAGACACGAGAATGGACCTGAAAAATTATTGCAACTAGACTACATCTTCATGCAAAATAACAATATCTCATTGTTTACTGGTCTTTTTACAATGAGAACAAGGTAACAATATGCGTAGATTATTTTTATATTTCTCACTGTTTTGTATTTCACCCAATCAACTTCTTCATAGATCAATAAAGATTCGCAGTCTAATTACAACTACTTTAGCAAGTCGATTATAACAAATTAAAAAATTTTCGGTGTCAAAGAAAATCTAAATTCACAAATTGTTAAAGTCAAATTGCGAAAAATTCATGTTTGCAAATACGAATAATATTGTCCACAGTACTGCTGAACACATTTGTAATTTTGAAATATGTCGGTATATTCGTCCCGAAAGAAAAATCCAGTGCAGCGAATAATTAATTTTTGTAACGATGAATAATATTGTCCACAGTAGGGAGAGTCGAAAGAAGGGGAAGATTGACAAATGGATTTTAAACCCTGAGGGGGCCAAATAATCATATCACTCACATTATTGTCCACAGTACTGCCGAACATATGTATATGAAATATTCAAGCATTAGCATATTCGTACAGAAATAAAAAGAATCCAGGGTAGCCTCGTACCAAAATTGATTGTTTGAATGTGAACTTGTCGATTCGTACAAGTGGGTTGAACAATTCGATAAGCCACTGTGAATCAATGAAAAATCGCGTAACAGGCTCTGAAAGGGCCCGCTGTGAGAGAAGCTTAAGGATCGTGACCAGCGATTGAGTTGTATCCAGCGTTTGTTAAGACTGCTAGAGAGAAGGAGAGGAAGCGAGACAGTCGGACGTGTGGCGGAGGAAGAAGAAGAGGGAGAGGAGAGACCGAGACGTACGAGACGATGCATCATCTCCGCTTCGCGATGAATCGGACGAGGATGCGGGCCCTTCGTTGGAGAGGAACCGACGCATAAATTCACATGCACGGGCCCCCGTGTCCGAGAGAGAGAGAAGTGCAAAGGGAACGGAGAGGGACGAGGCTGCAGCAGCCCTCACGTGTGCGAGCATGCGAGACAAAGAAGCGCTCGTGCAGTAAACTCGCACGATCTTCGTGGTGCAAACTGCCTTCGGCTGCGCGTACTTTCGAGCTTCGAGCAAGTTGCACCCACACGGGTCGTTCGATTCGGAAAATCGAGAGGAAAGCTATTATTCGCTGATTGCCGATCTTTATGCAAATGTTTACTTTCTCAGCTGGATTACAGACAATGAACGAGTACATGCTTTCATGGTTTTACACCTGAAGAAGCTTTTTGGGGATCGAGATTCAAACTCGTTTACCATATATGAGATTATTAATAAAGCACGATCGAAATGTACAACGAACATGAGAAAATTACGAGATCTTTTATGAAACTGATTTTGAGGAGGATTGAGATATACAGATTGTCTCAAATTCCTTCAATATCTGGATATGTGAGGGTCTTGAGATCATTTGAAGCAATATTTTCCTTTGCAAAAATGGCGTTCGCTGCTTTGTTAAGCAGTTATTAACGAAAAATACGACTGTGCCAACACGCGTCTAGGTCGCGCTCTGATTGGTCCGTATTTTTCATTAATAACTCCTTAACAAAGCCGCGGACGCTATTTTTGCAAAGGAAAATGTTTCTTCAAATAATCTCAAGAACCTCACACTTCCGGATGTTGAAGGAATTTTGAAACATCCTGTATGTATAATCACTAGATTGCGGATCTTCAGGCATTTATGGCTTCTAAATATTTTTAAATAATGCTGGAGTATGAAATACACTGATGAAAATAGAATTTCATTTGGTACCACTTTCTTCAAAGTCTAGTAACGTTGAAAATTGCAGAAACATCCCCGCATTGATTACCTATATTGGTTGTATTGATTATACTGGTGGTATTGATTGTATTCCTCATTTTGGTTAATTACATTAGTCATATTAGTTTGATCATACGAATTAACAATGTTTAGCCATGAGGGCCAACGCAGCCGTACGGTACATTCCAATTTGCTTGTTCCTCTGAAAGAAATTACGGACGACCATAAGAAGTTCTAATCACTCCGGCCGTGAAATAAATCACAAGGCAAGAGGTTAATAGCAAAAGGTTCCAAAGTTGAAACGAGACCGAAGCTGCGACAGTCCCACGCTGTAGTGATCGTTCAACGGCGACGAACTTCCCAGCGATTCATTCTCCCGACAGAGGCTTAAAGAGACAAAGAGGGGGCCAAAAGCTGATGGGGATGAAGAAAGGGGAGAGTGGATAGAAGCGGGCTGCATCGGCATTAGCGCGACTTTCCAAGGGCATTAATCAGGATTACGCGGCACGCTCGTCGGCGTTCCGCGGGCCGATAACACTCCCGAAGTTTTTCGAGACCACGGCTTCCGATTTATTTTTGTTCTCCTAACCTTTCTACGGGTAGCTTCTTTTTCACTCTACCGACTGTCCATTTGTCAAAGTGCTGGGCTGTGGCCACTCTTAGCCTCTTTTGTTGCTGTGACATCCTGTTCAAAGAAAGGGTTCGCGTTGTCTTCGGCTTCAATGAGCCGCGGCCTCGAAAAGATTCTCGTTCAACCTCCTCCCCGTACGCGTTTATTCCGATCACATGCAAATGAAATCTCTTCTTGATCCGTGTCTTATCGCGAAGTGTATGCAGTACACTTTCATGGAGTCATCGTTCATCATCGCGTAATCATTTGCGAAGAGTTTTGAACTGGAGAATATTGTTTCAGTGACGAAAGTGATTTTGAATGTTGACAAATGTTTATTCACTCAATCTTCTCTCTGTGTACTGCTACGTGAAGAATATGTATGGTGTAATGATGTAAAGAAAGATTTGTCTGCATAAGCAGTTGGGAGATTTCATTGATTTTGTACCACGCTTATATTAGCTTGCCGAGTTGTCGTTGTTGTTACATGCTTCAAATTTCAGAAAAAAAATTTTAAATGGCTGTGTTAGAGGATTTTGTTAGAAATAAACAGAGGCTGTGTTAGAAATAAACAATATTTTTAAAATTTCCCCTTCGCCCCTCGCCGCGTGACGTTCAGTAGTACGTCATCGCGTACAGCAATCCCCACTCCGCGCGCTCCCTACTCCACTATGCGTTCCCACTCCGATTCCGACCCCTCTCCACTGGCCCATTTCGCACCGAAGGAGCTCAGTTTACTTACTGGGTTGGTTTGTATTAGGGGAGGGCGACAAGAACCGCCTGTTCTGCTCGTTAAGCGGGCCCTACTAAATGTAAGTAAAGACTAAAACGTAGAAAATAAAACAATACTTAAAAAGACTTTTTAAAACCACACTTATATTAGAATGCTCTAAAAGGGAGAAAATAATATTTTTAGATATTAGTGACTATAAATAAAAGCGTGGAGCGCCCAAAAAGATTACGTTAATATAGTTTAGCGCTCCACGATTTTATTTATTGTCACTAATATCTAAAAATATTATTTTCTCCTTTTTATTGTATTCTAATATAAGCGTGGTTTTTAAAATGTTTTTTCATTAAAAGATAAGTACACCTTGAAAAATATTTTTGCAATATACATACATACGCAAACAGAAGGTGAAGCTCACAATCTAGATAAAATAAATATATAAATAGTTTAAATAAATGCTTTGTAATCGATCTACTTTCAATGACCAAGTTGACTGTTGTTATAAATTTCATACAAAAATTGTTTAAACACTGTTCCCT
The DNA here is from genome assembly GCA_028455595.1 of Lasioglossum vierecki. Taxonomy (NCBI): domain Eukaryota; kingdom Metazoa; phylum Arthropoda; class Insecta; order Hymenoptera; family Halictidae; genus Lasioglossum; species Lasioglossum vierecki. The sequence goes on along the minus strand of CM052339.1, from coordinate 10,116,549 downwards.
CGCTAGCAATGATTTTCGCTTCCTCTGTCGTAACACACGAACATATAATAAACGGTTTCTCACGAACCGCATGCGCCTTCGTAGCGAATACACGTAGGCATTCATAAATTACAAGCTGATAACTTTATGAGAGGAAAAAGTGACAGTTCGAGTAGTCGTGAAAGTCAATATTGCAGCGTGACAGTCATCGAGCTGCAGTAACCGATTGACGCAGCCGAAGAAATGTTCCTTCTATCGTGCGGGGTTATCGGTCGCCCTCGACATTAGCTATTAAAATGATTGGTCCACCAATAATCAAGTCGCCTCGGCAACTGGTACCCATGCATTCTGCCATACGAATCAAAGCGAAAGCAATTCCGATGAGTCTCGACCTTGGAAAAACCTTTCGCAAAGAGATACTTCGTGACGTACTCCGAATAACGGTTCAATTTTTAACAGTGTTCTACTTCGACGCTCTGCCGGGTCCTTCAGAGCTATATTTGAAACAATGTCTCGTCGATGCACAAGGTGAACGATCACAATAAGGCCAGCCAAGTAATCCTGGAACTAATTAATTTTTTACGGAGATCCATAAGATTGCCAATCACAATTTTCTTTGTTCACTTCACTTCGTACTCCATTCTTGAAGATCTCGAAGACGTTCCAGTTTTCGCAAAGATTTAAATATGTGATCTTCAATATAGAGGATAAAAATTATTGAAACTCTAAAATTAGATCCGAAAAAATTGAAACGTTTAAGGTATTGTTGCATCGTATAAAAATAAGAAGTTTGTTACGCTTACAGTGAAACATAGTTTATAATTGTGCTAGTACATGCACATTGACAAAAATCTTGTGAAGAGCAATTCTCTCGCTAAATTAAACTGACGGACGTTTTCGGGGACAAGAACCGTGGACGTTGACAGAAGACGAAATCCATGACTGCGCGAAGAAGCTCGTAGCGAAAAATGATCGGTCGGTTGCATAAGAAACGCGAAATGGACGGGAGTTATCGCGAACGCGGCGTAGCTCGGGCGAATTCAATGCGGCCACTGTTGGCGCAAGAGTTCATTGATATCGCTCAATTAATAAATTTAAATAGCCCGACGTAATTCCGCGGCGTCTCGTCGGCGACGAGCAACCGACGCATCCGAGGATGTACCGAAGACATCTCTCTTCTCCCTTTCTAATCATCATTATTCTAATTGGAGGGTCCCGACCACGTCCGTCGTATTTTCGCACTCGATCTACCGCTCGACGGAAAATAGGCGATCGAGCGCGCTTCCGTTGACGGGATCGCCAACGTTTCTGTGTTAGATGCGCTCTCTTTCGGAATATGTGACAGTGATCGAACACCCAGTCGCCTAAGGGTTCCATGGAAATCACTGACACAAATTTCCCCGACTCCAGATTTGACCGACAACGCCTTTAACCGACAACTACTTTGACTGATAACGCCATTAACCGACAACTACTTTGACCGACAACGATTTTAAATTTGTTGTGGGACCTGTCTCCTAAACGCTTTCTAAAATGGCTTGCATGATTGTACACTACAAAATTATTAGAGTAGTACAAGTGAAGTAGAGTGGGAGCCGATTCTTTACCTAGCCACAATATCTGGTTACTCGAGAATCATCCTTTAATAACAAAAATGTGAATAATCGCAGTAAATTGCTGAATAGCAGACGGAACTTAAATCGAACTCAACTAGACGCGATCAATGACCGACTATTTGTTTAAACGATCCTCAAGGCTCGTGTAGCGGGTGAACAATAAAAAATTGATGGTAATCGATGCGCTCTGGATATAGGCGCGACATTAGGGACGCGTCGACGATGAACCGGTGGCTCGTTAGTGGCTGCAGGACCGTACGGAGGGTAGGTGCAAACAGGTCCATTAAACTGAATGGCGAGACATTCTTTTCGCGCGCCCGCCGCTGATGTAAATCGACCTTAATGGCCCGCGTTAATTGAAGCCGCGTCCGTCCCCGGGGCTGGTTGACTTATCGCGGGAGGAATTCCGTTCAGCAGGTTGTTCCAGGAAAAGAAACGCCCGGAGAAAACGCAGCCAGGCCACATGCTCTCCTCTCTCGTGTGCATTTGCATTCGAGTATGTTTCTATCTGCACCTGCCCGACTCGAAACACGATTCCACCTTTGCGCCTCGATATGCAACCAGCCCTCCTATCTCCGCAGATTGTTCCGTGCGTATCCGAGCCAGATTCGCAGCTGAACCTTGTCGACCACTCCAGAACGGTTTTTCATAACTTCGTGCGAGGAGAACGTTCAAGGATTCGTTGAACTTCAGCTACTTCGCCTTTCAACGAGGATCGGTCACAACTGAGGAAATATATAAGCAATCAACCAGTTAAATAATTCTTTTTCACGTTCGTTCGAATGCAACATTGTTGAGGGTAGTCTCCTCTTTACAATGACTTCTCAAAAGTTTATCCGAGATATGTAGAATCATTTTTAATAACTTTGTGCGAGGAGAACGTTCAAGGATTAGTTGAACTTCAGCTACTTCGCCTTTCAACGAGGATCCGTCACAACTGAGGAAATATTTAAGCAATCAAACGATTAAACAATTCTTTTTCACGTTCGTTCGAATGCAACATTGTTGAGGATAGTCTCCTATAATGGCTTCTCAAAAGTTTGTCTGAGGTATGTAGGATCATTTTTAATAACTTCGTGCGAGGAGAACGTTCAAGGATTCGTTGAACTTCAGCTACTTCGCCTCTCAACGAGGATCCATTGCAATCGAGGACATATTTAAACAATTGTTTTTCACGTTCTTTCGGACGCGACTTTTGTAGGGAAAGAATCCCCTTTACAATGGCTTCTCAGAAGTTGATCTGAGACATATTGTCGCAGTTTTATTATATTATACTTTCCAGGTTATCCGCTTTCCAAACCATTATGCGTTATCTCATTCTCGTTCGGCGAGAAGACTCTCATCGGCCGCGATTATCGCTCATTTGTATTCCGAATCGTATTTTTTTCCTTACTTTTCTGTGGGTCGCGTGTTCCTTTATACCGCGCTTTCGGACATTTGTATCCGCATAAAAAGAACGAAACGCGGGAACAGATATTCGTATAATTCAGCGATTTTTCTGAAACTACAACGCTGGTAAAAATACAATGTTACTTCCCGTGGCGGCATTATCGCTGCCGGTGTATTTTTATGGAAATGTAAAGGGTGGTACACAGTCGTTAGCCTGAATTTAAATGTCAATTCTTGTGCTGACATCTAGTGCAACAAGGTTTTTAAACTTTCGCGGTAAGAGAAGTCTTTCTGTTTCATGAAATAAATGATTTCAGTGAAACTTCATTTTAATAGTTACAGGAATATTAATTAAAGTCTTGCACAATTAGTGCAAACACTAACTGGTTAATCAAACTTACATTTGAAATCTATAAGTACTTCATTCATTGTCGCTGGTTGTCCAATATAATTTAAGTATAATATTCTTTAAAAAGCACACGCTGTTGTACGGAGTTGAACGAGTTTATGGTAGTCTGACAGTCCACGGTCGGTGTCGTGAAAGAAAGGCAAAAAGGGTACGCGCACATGGGAGTAGAACGCGGTGCTGAGCGGATATAGTTCTGGACGAGATTGAAATCGCGCGAGCGAGAACCACGGGGATCATTAATCGTTGTCACTAGGCTAATTTTCGGCGCAGTCTTCGCCGCTGCGTCGCGTCCACACATTTTTGCTCTCGTAAATGTCTGCCTCATCGTTGAACATTCAACGAGCACATCGCGCCCACCGAATCGACCGTCTTTATATCATAAATGTGGCGCAAATGGAGGGAAGTTGCGGAAATATGGAAAGTGTTATACTGAAATAAACTGGTAGCGAGTCTAAATTAAACGAAGCTTTCGGGAATTCTCTGCAGAATTCGCCAATCCAGAGAAACGAGAGAAATTGAACATATACGCTGCACACGATCAAACATTTCAAACTCGTATAATCAAAAGACTATGATCATTGAAGGACGACAAAGAGAATTGTTTTTAAGTAGACTGCGGATTTGATGAAATTTCAAATAGTACATGTTCACACATGTATCTCCTTCAGCCAGTTAAAACTATTAAAAAGAGAAACAATTTTAAATTATACTTCTTTTAGAATAATATTTTGAGTCACTTTTCTAATGAACTTCTAACGAACTATCAATCATAGCTACCTGAAGGGTTAATTTCGATCATGAAGATTTTCAGACCACATTTTGACAGAAAGAGGAAATAAGACCAAAAAGAAGAGGTCAGGGAGAAAGATGTCTATGCACATTTGATTGCTGTCCGTCGTTCCTCCGTCGACATAATCGACAGTCCGGCGAATTAATAAAAGCAAAATTAAAGAGCCAGTCGGTTCTCATTAATCTCTGGTGTCCACGTAAGAAGCAAATGACGGAGTCACGGGAAGATGATAGACGCCAGTTTTCGGGACACCCCGTAGAGCGGTACGCCGCGGTGTACTCTCATCGAGCTCTCCTCCGGCTTAAGTGATGGCGGCCATAATGTTTTATGCAACGGAGTAGGCGGATGGAAACTCGAAGCCATCGCGAGCCTGTCAATGCGCGATCATAATTATTTGGCGTTTCGTTCGACGTCGGATCCCTCTCCCCGAAATCCCTCTCGAGTGTTCATGGGATCGCGTACCTTCGCTACAATCGCCACCGTACTTTTTGCACGTCTGTCGAAGACGTATCTCTGACTCATGCTCCGTGTGGTCCATCATCATTACCGTATCGGGGGTCCTTCGTTAACCTTCGCTCACAGATGGTCTGGAGCACTGGGTTCCTTCGAACCAGCTCGCGATTCTGTAAACAGGGACAGTTGTAATTTCAAACAGGGACAATCATCTCAGAATTTTTTAACGTGGTCCATGGACATTTTAATAAATATTTGACCTATAGTAACTTTGATCGTGAGGCAACAAACCAGATCCAGTGACCTTGCGTTTGGTGTTATAATTATTTTTAACCCTCACATGTTCCTCATGAATGAAACTTCACCCATTAAATTTTCAAATACTGTAAAATTATTCATTATTTTACGTCTACGTCGTGCAATGTATTCACCAAAAACTGAACAATCTTTCTTTAACCCTCGTACGCTCCTCAATAATGGCTGCATAAAAGAGACAAGGATAACAATTCACTCATTTTTATTTTACACGTTGAATCGACACATTGTTTCATTTATTATAGCGTCACAATTTAAACATAATGTGTAGATTCAACGTGCCAAATAAAATTAAGTGAGTTGTTATTTTAGTCTCTTTTATGCAGCCATTATTCAGGAGCGTACGAGGGTTAAAGAAAGATTGTTCAGCTTTTGGTGCAACGCAACTATCGAAAATCCTATTAACAATCCAACAAAGCTCGAACAACAGCTCGAAACGAATGCAAAAAGTCTGTCCTTTGAGCAGTAACGTTCAATGAGTATCGATATCGCGGCGTCGAATCTCGTTCGCCTCTCGCGCGACAAATCGTCGGCACGATGCAGCTCAACAGCGGCGGCGGCAGAATACGCTCGGTTTCGCAGGAGGAGCAAAAACCGTGGATTTTTTTAAAGGAGGTCGAACCTATCCCGGAGAAACGAACGATCCGTGGCAACGAACGCAACGTTGTGTCCTGAACGCTGGTCCGAAACGTTCCAATTATACGCGAGAAACGACCCGAAACAGGTTCCACGGCGGAACGTACACATAATTTCCCGCCCCGATGCCAATAAAAGAGCTGGCTACGATTTTATAAGAGCCGCGCCTTCTTAACGCCTTTTTCTGCCTTTTGGCCCCGTGGATTTCTCTCCCGATCCTTCTCCGCCCCTCCGCCCCTGGCTCGTCTCTCTCTTTATCAGTATATAAAATCTTTTTTCTTTTCCATACTACCCGAGGTAAACCTGGAAGCTACCTTTTCTCTATCTCGCTCCGTCCCCGTCCCCCTGGCTCTGTCAATCCCTATCTTTATCGCATCCTTGTGTATCCTTTCCCGTCTCTTGCGACTTCGTCCACCTGATTCTTTCTCCATTTCACTCTCTCTCTCTCTCTTTCTCTGCTGGTCGTGTTCCCCGTCTTTCTCGTACTTCTACACATAGTTGGAGCCAGCGTCTTGGTCTACCTCTGTTCGGGTGAGTTTCACGCGGTCGCATAACAAGGAATCCTACGACTTTATGGTCGCCGGACGGCAGCACCGAGCTTTTATTGGCCTGACCATCGGTCGACTAATAGCTCGCCGGATCCAGATCCGCCGAGTTCGCGCCGGCCACCACACAACTTCTTCATTTTACCACGTCGTACCTTCTTCGGACCGGCTGCCTACCGAGGTACCTACCGCGCTGTCGTTGTCCATGTCGTTGCCGCTGTCGTGGATTTCCGCCGGACCGGACACCAACCGATTTCGATATCGAAACGCGAGCATTCGAGACTCGACCCCTCCGGAACAAATTCTCCGATCGAGGAAGCCCGAGAGCCTTCTTACTGGTCTTTTGGCTGGCAGAAAAGCGTTGTCGATGCTTGTATCCTGGTGGCTAAGCAAATTGTTAGAACCACTTGTAGAATTTGACGAGTTTATATTGGAATAATTAATTTTTGGTGGTCTCTGAGTTCACCAAGTTGTGTCAATGTCATTGAGAACATTTAATGACGTTTGCTGTCCTGTACAATTTGTACGTTATATCATCCAACGTTGTTCGTTATTGTTAATTTAATTATTGAACTGTTGGCTGGAACAACTTTGCATCTCAATTAAATCTCACATCCAACGTTGCTTCAGACACCAAATCAAATATGTTTCTCGTGGCTCTGATAATTTATAATGGGCACAGTAAACCCAGTTTTCGATAAAATCACTGTAAACAAAATTACAACTTGCAAACTATTAAGAACTGAATCGATTCCCTGAATTCGAAATGACTTCACCAAGTAAAACGATAAAATAATGCAACAGAACGTCTACTACAGCCGAACCCCAAGAAATGTCTGCCTGAAAGACAGATGCAACAAATAAATTGAGAACAAATCAGAGTATGTGGAAGAATGACACAAGCGTTGCATAATACGAAAGAGAGAGGGGTTGTGAGAGAAAGAAACGAGCGAGGGGTAGGTAGAGCACAGACAAGCGACGCTGAACGTCTCCGAAGGGGAGTAGGACAAGGGGTAGAAAGAAGAGGAAGAGAGCGAGCGAAGAAGAAAGAAGGGAGAGGACCAGTGATAATTGACCGTTTAACGATCGCGCCGATTTCCTCCCCCTACGGGTTGGAGGTCCTGCAGCATGGACGGGGCACGGTCGTATACGCGAGAAAGCTAAACGAGTACGAGAGAACGTGCGAGTCGTGAGTACAACATCATCAGAGGCAGGCCTGGTCGCTGGGTTCCTTGGTCCGTTCGTATAATAAAGACGCGTTCTGCCGCTACCTCCAGATTCACCCTTTCCCTCGTCCTCGGCTCCTCTTCTCTTTGTCTTGCTCATCATCCTGTATCCACGAACGTGACGCTTGGTCTCTCTCTCTCTCTTCTTCTCGGTCGTTCCTGTTTCTCTCTTTTCTTCCTTCGGTTCTCCCTTCGGTCCTCCTCCCTCTTTCGATCTTTTTATTACCCTACTCCTTCCCACCAGCCTGTCTGTGCCCGTACCTTTTGCCTCGGAGATTCGCTGCCCGGGAATGGTCCTCCTTGTTCGTCCTTCTCCCTCGTGCTTCGGCACCCGCATCCCCCTAACCGTGTTGTCCTTTTCCAGATCCGCCTCCTCCCACCCCTCAGCACACCCCGGACCTCTTTCTATGTCTCACTCCTCGCCTTCCGTCGCGATCCCGCAACCCGTTGACCCCCTGGTCCTCTCTCTTTCTCGTTTCTTCTCGCTCCTTCTCTCACTCCGCAGTTTCTCTCTCGGAGAGGGCTACGGCTCACTACCCGCCCCCGTTACCCCCTGGCCACCTAGCTCGGTCTCTCTCGCTCTCCCACGTCGTGGAAGGCTCCAACAACCCGCCCCCGTCGCCCGCAGCGCGGGCATCCGTGGTATTTTTGAACCGGTCCACGATGGAAGGCTGGGTTCAGGGCCGCACTTTTCTCAACAGCCGAAAATCCAACGAGGGAACCACCGTCGCTTTCGGGAATTTTTGCGGCCGTGAATCCCTTCTACAAAGCATCATCCGTAGACTTGTTTGTACACGTTGGCACCCTTGTTTGTATTCGAAAAATTATACATTGTTTCATAAACTGGCAATTATTTAACCTCTCTCTTGTCTGAATGCATTTTTAAATATCAAGCTAAGTAACAAGCGATAATTATTATTTTTGTACTTCGGGTATGTTACACACAATCAGCAACTGTGAATATATTTTCTGTATTTTTTTCTGCATTTTTTCTATATTTAATAATAGCCCCTCTTTTGTTGTTCATTGTCGTTTTATTATTAAATTATACGACAGTTACGAGTCCCTTTTATGTGCGTACCCGGTTAACTTGATTATGAAACGCGTGTTGCAATTTTTATTGACAATGTTTTCTACGAAAATATAGATCCAAAATTTTTTTGAATGAGCCTTGATGAACGTAGTCTTGTTATTTATACAAGGTCCTGACTGTTTCACAATTATTAAGAATACGAAGGTTCCTGTGTATAAAATTATGAAACGTTTGCACTAACATTTATAATAAAAATGAGAGCTGTTTTGTCATTTCCATGAAATATCGCAAGATAAACGTTTTCAGTACTGTTAGTACAAGCGTTAACGTAACTGAGATCACAGTCTGTGGAACACCGCTGGCAAAGTTCTATCATGGCCTGTAACAAGTGACAGGAATCGGTGCGCAGCTTAGGATCGGTTCGCGGATGAATTATTGAGCTCGTTGGCTGATCAAAAGCGGCCGCCGCGCTGGGACCAGCGACACGCACCGCTCCGCTCAGCTCTGCTTCGCTCCGCGTGGTGCAAATCCGGTCGTAGTCTCGCAGCAGTAGTGCTCACTTAAATTTTCAAAGTTTTAAATTCGAAAGTAAAATTCTTACATGTTACACCGTAGCGTTCATCTTCCAAGAAACTTCTCTCCCGTTGCTCGACGAACTAAGAAAATAGATAACAATACAGAGAATTTCAAATTCAGTAATATTTGTCTTATCACTTCGAATACGGCACCGGTGGATTGTTGAGATTCTTCCGATTAAAACGAGTCCAAACATGACGTAAATCGGTATACTTTTATAGTCTTCATGCACTGCAATCATATGTACTGTTCGTGCCTCGCAAGAAGTCTCTCGAAAGGAATGCGGGACTGATTGGTCAGTATAGTAGGGTAGTACTAGGTTAGCGTCTATGGTGGGGATGGGCGGAGCAAGCGAAGGACCTCCCTTTGTACCGCCCCTCGAGATTTCTTGCGAGGTACAAACAGTAAAAATGTCCTTCTTGTTGCTATTTGCATTAATTCTGCAACACCAGTTCGATTTACGTCATATTTGGACTCGCTTTAAACAGAAAAATCTGGACAATCCACTAGTCTTATATCTGAGAAGTACAGACTAAAATGATTGAATTAAAAATTTTCTTTATTGGAACTATAAAGATGTTATGCATCAATTATGAGAAACAGGAGCTAAGTGTTTTGCAAATTGAAGTGAGCACTGCTGTATTCCGCACCAGCGAATCAGCGTCTCGCGCAGCCAGTAGAAATTCGCTCAGGATCGTCGGGAGTTCTCTGGGAGGTGTACAACGAGGCGCGAGATAAAAACGATGTCGGTCCCTCCGCTAGCAACGATCGCAATTTGCGATTCTCACGGCGATAATTAATCTGGCCTCGCGTCGGATATTCGTCGTCCGATTCCTAGCCCGCGAACAAGATTCCTCCGTGATCCCCGAAGAATGCAGCTCACCGTTGCAAGAATGCAGCCGAGTAGGGAATCCGCGCGTAGGTATCGGGAACGGAATAGCTCGAAACGCTGATTAAGCAATTTCTATTGTGATTTCGAGGCGTGGCGGTTGCTAAATCGACGGGGAGCCAGCCTGTATTCCCGTGGAACCGGAAACGATCACAGCGAGCACGCTGCCCACCGATTAGATCAACCATCGCCTCGCCGCGCCTAGGAGTAATCGCAGAAAAGAAACAGCGTATAAATAAACAGGATCGCGGGGAAAGAAGTTGAAAGGTTGATTGAGTAATTTCTCTTGGGATCTCGAAGCGTGATCGAATAATCTGCTGTGATATATGGCCTGGCTAGAATCGGAAGCGTGGAAGGGGAGATCGTGACCTGGACTAGGTGCGTGATAAATGATTCGACGGGCATTAGAAATAATTTGCCGCGGAAAGAGCCTCGAATTCTATGGACGCGATCGACCCTCTATCGCGTGTTCCCTTTGAAGTATCGCTGCGCGAGGATTCAATAATTAAGAGAGACCCGTTGACGATCTAGCGAAAATAACGGAGACCTTGGTTCCTTTTCGTAACACGCTCTCGCGAGAGATAATTGCGATCCATAACGGGACCGTCGATGATTAATACGCCTCGTTTTAGGAAGCTCGTTAGCTTTTCACCGCGCAATCACCGCTGCGAATTTCGTCTCGACGCATCAGGATCGAGATGCCGATTGCCCGGCTGACTCTCTATGCCGGCTCCATTAATTTCCCACTTTCCGCTTGAGTAATCCGCCTGTTTGTGTAATAAATCCAACGGTCTCCGGTATAATTGCATTGCGCAATCGACTGTCTCGAAACACCGGCTAAATAGTAGCCGACTCCGGGAAAATTATTTTCGCATCGAACTCCATCGAGAACGCTCTGTTGGAATTCACAGGATTAGATTGGTTCAATTTATTAAAAGCGTTTTATAAACACACTTCTGAAATTTTATAATCGTGTTGTGTTGTAAACTGTACCAAACTATTGGCACTGCTGTCAAAATAAGATTTTTCTAATATTAACTATCCCCTAAAAACAAGAGCAAGATTTTATTAATTTCCGAGGGTTGTCTTTTGGCAATTTTTGTAAAAAGAATTCTGGCTCAAAGCCCGAAATGGGTTACGAATAGAGGGGTTAGACTAGTTCAAACACTTGTTTCGTTTCGGCGAGTTAATGCGCGCGGTTAAAGTAATCGCACCCTACGGATTTAGGGGGAAAAATTAATAGGGGACCGGTCGCGAACGATTATCCTCCGTGACATGGGTTCTGGAGCAACAGGTGGCGGCGCTGCACACGATTCGCCCCAAGGGTTTCGTCAACCAGCCCCTACAACCACCAGGCTTCCCTCCGAGTTCACCCTCGACCGTGCCAGAACAGGTGTAGCTTGTTTTCTGCTCTCATTCACCTTGCGTTCCCGGAATTAGTCGATTTTTCACCCTACGCGGCCTATCGTTTGTAATCTGTGACGTTGATGACTCTAAACATGGTTATTTATCGTTGAGATCACATTTCCATAGGACTAGAACCATTCGATGCTTTATTTTCGAATTTTTTAAACCATATTTTTCAAGACACTTCTTGCAGACCATTTGATGTCTTTAATTAATTCGTTAGAAAATGGATAATTGAATGACTTTTATACTCCCCTGACTCCGACTTCGGAGAGTTAGGATAGGGTTGGAACGGAATACAGTATTTTACTTCTTTTTCATTAAGAATCTAATAAAGAAAGTTTTTAAGTTAGGGCTTGACCATTAAAGTTTGAATGGTGTTCAACCAATGCGGACACAAAAAATTCTTAAAATAATTAAATTAACGGCGTACCAGAACAGTCCAAATAATTTCACCCTTATACAAAAAATACTTAAAAGTCACTCTTATGAACATTAATGTGTTTGTTTTTTATCGATCGTAAGGTTGTTTATAACAAGGTGTATTGACGATCTCTGCGCAAATGTTCGATCGGATTTAGTTTTAGAAATATTTGATAGTCGATGGGATGAGATTAAAGAACACAATGTCTTTTTGTTCAATAGCATTTGCTATAGACAAGTTTTTGGTACTGCTATAAGTTCACCAATTTCTCCAGTAATAACAAACTTAGTGATGGAAAAACATGAACAGGTTTCTATTTCAAAATTACCCTTCGAGCTGGTTTTTTTACAACAGATATGTCGATGACATTATCACTTGTATTAAGCCACATCAATTGCAAACTGTGTTGGACACGTTCAACAACTTTCATAGCAGAATTCAATTCACACATGAGATTGAGAATGATTCTTGTCTGAATTTTGTAGTGAGAGACGGTAACATGTTAAAAACAAATTGGTTTCACAAACCTAGCTGGTCTGGAAGATATGTCAACTTTCATTCTCATCATCCTTTACAACATAAAGTCGCTTTTATCAAGGGTGTAATTGATCGTGCTATTATATTAGCAAATCCAGAGTTTACATTTAGTAATTTAAAAATAATTAAAGATGTCTTGAGACGTAACGGTTATCCTACCAACTACACATCCATTATAATAAGGAATTCTTCTTATCAACATTCTTATAAACTCTGGTTAAAGTTTCCACCTCTACTTAGTCCTGCGACGGCGAAGCCTGGATCTATTTTGACTCATAATACTAAAAACGGTGTTCAATTACACAGTTTCTGGCCAATTAATGAAATGAAGAACTGCTGCATGTATCTTCAGTCATATACTTTAAGAAATTGAGCTAAAAATTGATTTAACCAGCACGCTGAAATTGTCAGTCTGCTTGAAGAATTCCCGATCGTTCGCTAAAAATAATACTTAAAATATCCTAGGAAAGAAATGTCGTAGCGGTCGAGGAATTTCCGTCGGTTCGCGTGGCAGGATAAAAATCATCGACGAAAGAATCCCGCGTCGTTTGGTTCGCTGTTCCGTCGATTTTGCGCGAAACCCTGCATTCTCGACATGGATATACATGCCTCTAATATGCCGAGGAGTTCTCGCTAAATTGTGCATTCGCCGAAACGGCGAAAGTGATTTTCGCGTCGAACGACGCGGGACCAGTGGCGATCATCGGGTCGGAGGATCGCTGATCGACGTAACAGCTCGACGGAATTGGTCGAGACGTCGCGGTCGTCGGCGTGCCTCTTTGTCTTCCTCGTCGAGCGAGTCCACGGCATGAAATACTTCGATGTTCAGGCTCAACAGGTGGTATCACCGAGGTTGAGGTGCAGAGTATCTCGTTTCAAGCCGCACACTGTTACTCAACCACTACGCAGCCACTACGAGCCGTATAATAGTAATTAACGCCGCGAGACTGTTAAAATATCTTCGACATTCCGTCGCACGGTCGTTCACACTAGACATTTTCTGGGTTCAATTCTCTGACGACAGTTCCCTAGTTAAAGTATTGCAACAATAATCCCGATTATCGATCGTAAATATTAGATATTTAATTTAACGATGCTTTCGGCGCAACCGTTTCGATCACTTAATAAATCTAGCAATTTTGTAATAAACTTTTGTTCTTTGCTAACGTTTCGGTTCAGTTTTGAACGGAATTTTTCCTTTGAAAAACGTTAGAAAGCTAGAAGAAGAAAAGTTTATTGCAAAATTGCTAGATTCATTAAGTGATCGAAACGGTTGCACCGGAAGTATCATTAAATTAAATACTGAAGTATTGCATACTTGTCTTTTTAGAAACAAATACTTATGGAGACAAATTTTTTCTTCATATTTAGCTCCAAACATGTAAGGAGTCCTAAACATTAAAATTGTATTACACAGAGATAAATTAAAATTTAAAGATAAAATTAAGATATTTATTCAATATTATAAGTTACCTCATAACTGGCGAAAGATATAATTTATGAATAAATGTTTTAATTTTATCCCTGATTAAAACAGTAGAATAAAGATATCCTTAATATTCAAGAGTGGTGACTGGTCTTGTGATCGAATCTTACTCTTATCTTATTCACAATTCCAATTTTTCAGTTTAAAAAATACGATACCGTTGGACGAGGATGTTGTCAATACAAACATTTTCTTGAAGTAGAGTAATGGAGACGTTCACCGAGTTAATGAAAGTTCTTCCCACCTCGACGCAATTAACCCTGCCGCTCTGAGAACAGCGCGCAGTTTGAAACGAGATACTCCTCCTCGAGCGAGGGTGATACCACCTGTTAAGCTTGATCGCGTGAGTATTTCATATCATGAAGCGTGACACGGCGGACGGGCTATCGTTGTTGAATCGATGAGCGACGAAAGATGATACCGGGTGAACGAGGTCAATGAATAGCGCAGATAAGCGCGAGGAATTGCGATCGATCGATTCCTTCGTATTCGCGCAACGGAATTCCTTACCCCTAATCGGAATTTCGCTTGGTCAATTCGAAATATTCAACTTCTCCGAAGCGGAACCACGATCAAGCATTACACACCAATCTTTACTGTTATCAAACTTGAAATTTCTTTTTGATTCTTGATCGATCTCTTCAGGGACGAAGTTTTTAAGATAACGAGTCGACTAAATTGTAAAACATGTAACTGCAATATGAAATCCTTCCTGTAACAGATTGAAAATAATATATTCTTAAATTCTTTTAATTCTTCGACCATTTAAAATTTCACCTTTTCATCTTTCTCATAAATGCACAAAATCCGCAGTCTAATTATCAGTACTCAGTAGGAAGCATATTTTGCTGTTGGATTTTAGAGTGTTGAAGATTAAATTACGATTCAGCGAGAATAATTTCAATCTTAAAGAAACCGAACGTACAGCTTTGGTGTCCCTGAAGAGGATAATCAAGCAATCCTGTCCAACTGCCTCTCGTATTACTTCAGACTTGCAGCATAGAAGTGTAATGAACAGTTATTACGACGTGAACGTATTTCAGGTGCATTCTTTCGAAGAACAGGTTGCGATACCGCCATCAGCTAGAAATTTTGTCACGAGGTTAGACTAGAAATTTTCCGATCGTTCGAAACACATCGAGATCCTTTTATCGCGTTCACCAAGACCAGAAGGACTAGCAAGCAAAAAGTCAAATGTCAGGGAATGTATTGAGTCAGCTTCGAGATGTTGTTTTACTCTTTCGATCGGTCTTTTTCGAGAGGAACATGTTTGTCCTCGAGCGCGGAGGGTTAATTAGAGAGCAGTCGTTTACAGGTACGGTAATTCAGCGGGATGCTGCGTGGGGTATGCGTCGTTTGAGCACCACTGGGTATAATTATGACATCTAATTAGGTTTTTAGCGGTTGGCGGTTGGTTCGGGCCTGCAGCAGCCATCCGGGACTCGAGCAGCCGCAGTCAAGGTCTTTTTTCCACAAGGCAGCTCTGGTTCTGGACACTGGCTCTCTCGACCTCCCTCTCCTGGACCCCTGATCCTTCTGCCTCGACCCTCTCACCGATATAGATTCCAGGCGAGTCCCTTTGTTTTGTCCCGGTCGCCCTTTTTGCACTGCGACCGATTCAATCGACTCCCGTATATAGTCGAGTGCCTCTTTCTCTCTCATTCACCCGGGAAAGAAGGAGAGAGAAACAGGCAGAAGGAGGCAGCGCGATGAGTCCTCGCGAGAAGTCGTCCTTGGGGACTAACTGTGACCTCAGGAGGAAACGGTCTCTGTCGAATCAACAGTATGGGAATAATTTCCAAAGCGATTACGGTAATCCTTAATCACCTGTCCTTGCGTTCAATCTTGCTGGACGATCGACGACGACTGACAATTCTCCATGAAACAGCAAATGTCTCATGAAACAGCGATGTCTCCGAAAAAGGTTTTCGGCCAATCTCGGAAATCTCGTGCGGGTCTCCCAGAAAAACTGGCACGGCAAGGACACGATCTCGCGGCAACAAATCACGGACACGGCGATAAGCATCGTGATCGAAGTTCACCAATAACCGCTGTACCCCGGTGTGTTGTCCAATTTCACGCGAAAGAACAAGGACGGGGAGAAGACCCGGGTTAGGTGTCTCTCCGCGTGGAAGAGAGACAGGAGGAGAAGAAGGGAACGACTCCTGGGGGATTTAGCATTGGAACGTGAAAAAGTCTCTTGTTAGATGGCGGTGGTACCCGTTCGTTCCAAGACGTCATTAGGGCACGCCACGTGAAGCCGAGAGGCCCGGAGATCGGGCCGCGATAAGCAACGAGTGAAGCACACGGGGGCCGATGGAGGAGCCCGCGAAGAGCGGAGGGGGACTTTGGGCCCAGTTAGACGGCCGAGAGGGGAAGCGGATGGACCCGGCGCTGGGGAGAGCAGGGGATTCGAGAACGAGAGAGAAAAAGGGAGAGGAAACGAGGGTAAGAAGGAGGAACGGAGGAGAGAGGATACGAGACGAAGAGTGATTGAGCTGTAGTCGATCTTGCTGCCCTGTCGAAGTTTCGAATGTCTTGATGCCGGCCAGTCGAAGATCGAGTTCGCTCTCAATACGGGAAGGGCCTTTTCCCTTCCTCCTCTCCTCTCTCTCCCCTCCCTTCGTACCCCCTTCTTCTCTCTTTCCCCCTTTTATTCCACCGTATCCTACGCTCGCGCATTGTAGCATCTCTTATCGTCTCTATTGTCTGCGCACGGTGTCCGAAGCTTCTAGACCAACCAACCTCCGCCACGGCTACTACTAAGTAGCCACGTGGTAGGATGATTAGCTACCAACTCTCGTATAGGATTTCAACGAATTCCAGCCGGACACAACCGCTGCTGCTCCGTCGATCCGACGATTTCAGAAAACTACTCGCCGATCGATTCCTTTGATATATTGGAATGATGTTTCATGAAATGGCTCGCGAGTGACGCGTATCGCCAGGTAATTCTACCTGCAAGGATACAAAGTTTTCATTAAACGTACCGAGTAAGCGCGACACAGACTTCGGAATTCTGTGATTAATAAAAATTGTTGGTATTGATGACAATAGGACATTCGGAAGCTTCTTTCTTCCTTTAATATTTTTGACAACGTGGGAGTAATACATGGAAAATCTTAAATTGTTTTAAACCATCTCCTGCTTCTCGTTTTTACTATGAATATTGTAATCGTAGCTTTCTGCAAAATATTTTTGTATCATTTTGAGCGTTGGTTAAACTAGCACACCAATTTGAGTGAAAGATGAAATTGTTGAGCTGTTAAAAGCTATGATAAAACCACGATCAATATTTTTGACTAATCGTCCATAGATTTCACTGTACATTTAAGTCTCTGAAATCGATGGAACAGGTGAAACGACAGAAATTGCGTCAGAAATATTCGTTGATACTGAGTTTAAGATCGCCAGACTCGGTGTGTGTATTTTTGTCGAACGCAATTATGCGTGTAGTCCGGCCGTAATTCGTAACCAAAGTCTGGCCGAAGGATTTGCATACGGCGAATGATCGACGCAAAATGGCGAGCGCTTTATTGTCGCCGCTGGGTACAGCATTTAGTGGCGACTAACAAGATTACCGGTGCGCCGGGGAGCAATTGATCTCACTTAATTACAAGCTCCGCAGTCGCGACAGACGCTCGAGATAGCGCTGGTCCTCTGCGCGTCTTGCCCGTAAAACACGGTAATTATTCCTCCTTTTTCTTTAATTACCGCGATATCAATTTGTACATCTGCGAGGAAGAATAAGAAGAAGCTCGCGCGGATTTTTCACGAATAATCGAAGGAAATATACTACTTTCTTATTATTATGGTAGAACGTAATCGACAGACTAGAAGTATGGTTAGAAACTTATGAAACAGATCATATCTTCGAGCGCAAGTTTTACATCGATGTTATTGTACGTTTAATTATTGCATCAAGATCCTGTTCAAGGATAATGGCACACATGCGTCTCTGGTTCGACAAGTCTTGCTAGAAAGTTATGAAACTGATCGAATCTTTGAGCGCGTTTTATGTGGATATTATTGTGAGTTTAATTATTGCATCAAGATCCTGTTCGAGGATAATGACACACATGCGGCTCTGCTCGAAATTACAGTATAATTAATCTGTTATATCCGTTAATTATTTTCCAGCTATGAAATCGAATAAAGCCAATGGTGTATAAATCATTTCGGTCGTTCGGATTTCGAGAGAATTCAGAACTTGAAATAATTCATCGTGACTATACTAATTTCAAATTCACGACAGCACAGTTTCGTTGATGAATAGACACAAGGAGAGGAGGATATTTCCAAATATCTTTCTCCATTTATTTCAATGAGTCGAGAGCTTAACGGACCCACACGACGAGCTCGAGCACGGAATACATGCGCACACGGTCACAAACACGAAACTCGGCGGCATTTTCGTGCAGATCACGCGAAGGTTGTTTCTGCGGTGCGCAGACAGTCTTTCAACGTCCGAGATCAGCGAGCTAGGAGGAACACGCCTCGCCGTCTCCAATAATTGCAGGGTGGCGGATTCAAATTTATAATGTCCTTGCTAACCATCGACCACTCCCCGAACCCCGTCTGGAAAATAAAGAAACAAGGAAACACTATGCCGCGCCGAGGATCGTTCGGAGCAACGGCGAATCCGCTTTCTCGTCCAGATCCTTTATAAATCGTCGACTCGTTTCGGTGAAAGGTCAGCGACTACCGTTTCCACTGTCCAAACCAAGATTCGCCCGATGAGATATTAACCGAACCCCGTATAGAGACGTCCAACATTTAATGCGGCCGATGCCGTCGGCTGAAAATCATTTGGCGATGCGCCGGGTTCCCTTCGGTCCTCTTTCTCAATTAGTGCAATTTTCTGTGGTTCCTAGGCCTGCCCAGACATAAAACGAGGTCGTTCGTTGACGTTCCCAGTGATTTATGGTATTTAAATCAACGCTGATTGTTGGCAACGTTAGTCGGAACTCTAGCTCACTCACAAAGTAATGAAATTGTATACAATAAAATAGTAAACAGTGATAGAGAGAAATTATTAGATCTTATTTTAATACGTTCGCTGTTGTGGAGTGTAACTAAAATAGTTTCACAGTGTTTGGACCGAGAGAGTGGCCACCCTGCAAAATCTTCTTGAAATATTGAAACATTAATGTTGTATGTGTATGTATGTCTAATATTATAATATTCGTCAAATTATTAGATAGGCATATTGTATAACAGAACTGTTATTGCTAAACTGCGGAATTTATTATGATAAAACGGAGTATACCGATTAAAATGATCAAGAAATAAATCTAAGTTGATAAAATAAATGGCAATCTACACAAAAATCCGCAGTCTAGTTTATACTCTTCAATAGAGAAAAAACTAGTAACTAATACGACGAAGTGGTAGACTGTTGTAGAGTGATTATTACATGTTGTTCTGATAAATTTTCTGTTGCATAACGTTATTGAAATCATTTTGTAGGGTATACAAGTTTGGGGGTGGCCACCCCACGTCAAGTACTATGAAGACTTTCATGTAAGTTAACCACAATCATCATGGAATTTTTTTACCAATATTAAAATATTTAAACATTAGAGATCTGTTTTCTATACAATGTTTTATACAATGTACATATACCTATCACGTATAAAACAATTAGATATGCACAAAAATCTCTTTCTTTACATATCTCAGAACTTGTACATTACTTTCATGCACGGTTTTTAGAAAATTCTCTACCCTGTAAGAACAGAGGACTTTATTTGATAGAATATTTAATAGATCGTGCTCGAAATCGTCGCAGCGAGGGGTTGACCGAGCATCGTTTCCCCAGAGTCGATCGAGCAGAAAGCAAACAGGTCAATCAATCACGAAACGCGCAGAATCATTGTTTTCTTTAATCATTCGAAAACCGGCGTAACAAAATGTAATAATTCGTTGTCCGAAATAAAGAACCGCGGCGCATTCATCGGATCTATAAACCGCGCCGAAGGTGGTTGTGCCAACCACCGAGCACACCGAGTACGAGCACAAAGGGATATTGTGAGGTAATGGAAGATGCTCGTGCTACAAATTCATCAAAACCAATCAAGAACTAATTTTCCTCGAGCTGATCGGGAGAAGAGCCGAGCAAGAGAGAAAGAGAGAGAGATCCGGACCCGTTCCCCGTCCATTCTCAGTTGATCGCTTAATGGATCCCCGGACACACAAGAACTACCTCGGAAAAAAGAATCTGGAGCACGTGCTGCGTATATCAAAGCGGACAAAGTTATCAGCTTCCCGGAGATTGTGCCCAGTTTTTTCGCCGTTAGGCTAGCAAGCCGCGCGGCACTCTCAGTCGCGATATAATAGTTCCACCACGGACAGATTCCGTTGGATTGGCGGAAGATTAGCAATTAAAGGAGCCTGCCAGGGCGGAGAAGTTATGCGTGGCTAGATGCGGCCCTGCCGTGCTCGCATCCTGATATTCCTGATGCTCCTTCGAACGGAACCCCCGAGGGAGAGGAGAGCGAGCAAGCGAGCGAGGCCGGGCCCTCTCACTCCACGATGATCTATGGCTCTATCGCGTTCGGAGTCTCAGATCACAATCATCCCCCTTTATCGTATTCCTCCGTGAGTTTTCTTTCTTAGCAGGTGCCCGGCAACCACCGATATATTACGTACCGGGTGTCCAGCTTTAATTTCGCTCGCCATTCATCGTTGATGCGCCGCAGATACGGCTGATTACGATTAAAAATGATGCGGACAAGCCAGGTTTTCGTAGCCGGCTCTTGCTTGTACTAAGCGATCCCTCGATTGTCCCGACGAGGCATACCTACACTCCCCAACGATAGAATCTACCGCAGAGTATCTGTAGAATCCGACAGAGATCGGACAGTCACCCTGACTGAGACGCGATCCAGTGATTTCGGCATCTTAGGCTGTTTCTCACATTGTTACCCTGGACAGATCCGTTGCATGCGAAACGTTCCACTTTCGACAAAGACTCTCACCCTCGTTTTTCAAACTCTACCTTTGACCGGGCACGTGGGGCTTGACCTTGCGGCTGTGGAGGTCTCTCGCTTAACCCTTCAGGTTAATCCTTGAAGTCCTGAAGGAATGTAGTACCAGAGAATTAATTGCATTGAAGGAATCGTGCGATTTACTTGCTATTTTCCAATTTATAAGTCTCTTGAACTCTCTTCAGAGAGATCGGACAATTCATGACTGAACTGCGGACCTAAATGCAAAATAAAAAAGTCACCCATCAATATTTAGAAACACATGCCACATTTCTTTTCTCCTTTAATTATTCTAATAAGTTGAAGTTCTTTGTTTCGTGAAAATTCGATGCTCGCAAATGCAGTAGATCCTCATATAATGAGATTAAATACTTCGTATAGCAACAGTGTGTAGGCAACGTTCTGGCTTTGGGACAATATTCAAGCTATAAAATAATATTCAACCCCTAGCATTACTATTTGTTTTACGTGATTAGAACATCCTGGATAGTCATAATTTCTTAGAGGAAGATGGAAGTTTATCCACTAATGGCTATACAATCATCAACAAAATAGAATTTCACCGTGTCAAAAGTAAATATTTGCTCGCTAAACGAGAAACACGTAACACATGAAATTTCTCGCGAATCACATTCGTTGCGGATGAGTCGAAGCCGATCAAAGCTACATTAAACTCGCGGTCGATTCCATCGGGACAAAGGTGCTCGATCTCGTTCTTACAGATCGGCGCGGGGTCCTGTGCACAGGGGGCCCGTTTCCTCCGCTCTGGTTCTCCGTGCGGGGCCCACGCAATGTTGCCAAGTCTTCTCGCGGTATAAGTTGCGGCCGCGGCCAAGCTGTGGCGGCCGAGGGCGAAGGGCCGGGGGGCCGAGGGAGAAAAGGTCGAAGGAAGCCGATCGAAGGCGAAGGGAGGCCGTTAAGTCGGTAGCATCCCGAGACGATTGGCGCCTGATTGGTCGCCGTTCACCACGACAAGCGAACCGGAAGCTGCGGCCCGGTGCACGCGCAAACCGCAAATAACCGTGCGCGAACCGCTCGAACGGACACGCGTTCGCGCGGACAAGCATCGTCGTCCGCGGCGTATCGCGTCCGATCTACCGATTGGTATTCGAGTGATAATCGAGCCTCTCTCGAGAGAGGCAAACAGGTTGACTCCGCTTTCCGCAACGTTTCTTACCCTTCTCCTTTTTTTTTTGGTCTTTTTACAACCTGTAATATGAAACCCACAACTTATACAATCCCACGATCTAATACCACTTACTCGACGTACCAATTTGACGGTAGACCCGGCTACAACCTCGAAACTTCCATGAAATTAACGTACCTCCCTCTATTTACACGGCAGTTCATTTAACGCGTCACGTATTTTACGTCATCCATTTATGCGCACCTTTTTCGACCCGCTTTCAATTTAAGCGTACCTCATTATTCCGCGCTATAGGATACTTTCATTGGTTCTATCGTGTTTGTTTTGGAACGATTTCATTTTTCATGCTCCCGGGATAATTTGATTCTCTTTATTCAACACGTGTGCAACACTGTTAACGTATTAAAAAGACAAGAAACCGTTTTATTAAATAGTTTTCCCTTGTAAACAATGATTGAAATCTACTTTAACTTTCGGAGGCGTGTACTACATCATTAAAAATATTCACATTTTTGTTGATTCTATAATTTGAAAGAAATACTTGGAAATTAGAAAAACGTTCTCAATGTACAACGTTATTCGATACGACCGCCGCTCTATAATTGTCTCGACGACTGTTAAAGCTGTAATTAACTAGCACCAATTTTCCATAAGCATTTTCGGAGAGCCGTAGCGTAACAACTCGCGAAACTGGATTCGAGCGTAATTACCAGCAAGTATAATCAATTCCCTGTAGAACCATTAACCTTCTAGTTCCGTTTCCCATAAAGAGCAACATTGGGGTCTGGTTTTATGTTATTATTAACACGTTGGGGAATCACGTTCACGATCGAATCCGCAGCCGTCCGCGAACATTTTCGAATAATCAGTCGTGAGGATGGGGGCCCGACGTAGCCGAGTGTTTTACGAGCAAAAAGGCCGGCTTCCAGATCGATAGATAAGAAAAAAATTAATTCAGACTTAAGTACCGTTGCTCCGTGTTACTTAATTGCCTCATTATATACGGTGTAATGACTACCGGATGAAGTACGGGGCCCGGGACTACGTTGGAAAGAGGGCCAAAACGGCGCGGCGCCACTGCCCTCTACGTTTTCATTCGTGTTCGGCTTTCATAAATTAAATTGTCCGGCCGTTTAAAGCTTCTAGCCGTGGTCGTCGGATTTATCGGCTCGCATCGGGACCGCGCCGCGGAAATTTACGACCGTTACTACGAAATTCCTGAGGATCTGGCCAGAACGAGCGCGCGACACCGCGCTCCCTCAAACGCATTCCAGAAATTGTCATGCGGGAGCCGCTCAAATTACAAGAAAATTACGGAAATCATCTTAGAAATTCTCGAACACGTAGGAATAACTAAACTACACGCCTCGGACACGCGTTTTGTCCCGACTAAATACGAGACGGAGAATCTCATGTTTACAGTTCTAATTCCGGAGCAACGAATTCTATTAGCGTGCCAGCCTGGTGTCGACCGTTGGAAATGAATGAATTCGCGGGAATTTATTGCGACGAGTGAACCGAAACGTTCCACTCGAAATTTTACGATTATTTCATCGTAGTATTGAAATTATTAAACATATTTCTCATTGATGAATAAAAAGTATACATGAACGAGTGGTAACAGTCATTCTAATGTGAACCATTTACACTGGAACTCGAAAATCAAACTTTTTTTTCAAATAGAATATTTCCATTAAACTATCATTTTTTAAATTTGGTAGATATGAAATTGATATAATACCTCGTACAATACTTAAGTGTTTAGTAATTGGTTATATACCGACATTAAGAGAAGAATGTTGAAACAATTTCGCATTAAAATCGACAAATCATACTGTAGACATATGAATTTGACAAAATTGAATAAGTCAAACCAATAAAGGAATTTAAGCTTGTCATTACATTAATTTCTATTTTGCATAAGAATCCCCAGTTTACTAATTAGCACTATTGTTGATGACTCAATAACACTACTTGTATTTTTGTGAATGAAATCGTCAAGTTATCGGACACTGTCAGTTGAACGATCATGTCACGATCAGATCGGAGAGCGCACATCGGTGTGTAACAAAGATACTGTTCCGGGGAGAGGAGCCTTTGTCTGCCGAGAAAGTGAAAAGATTCGGACGTGTTCCTCGCAGTTGTTCGCCGAGCCCTTCTTCCCTCTGATCTTATTGGCTTGTAGCATCTTGTGCGGAGACGGGTGGGGCACGGGGGACCATGTCCAGGCCACTAAATCTCAGGAGAGACTTCGACGTTGAAATAATAAACATGTCCACCGGGACTGTCTCTCCCTAGCGTGGTTCTGGTCCATTGGACGAGTCGTAGGACGTAAAAGGGCGAGCACGGAACGAGGTCCATGGGGGCCGCGATCAAGCCGGGGGTATGGGGTGCCCGTACCCCATACATGGAACGCAACGGTCCGCCAAATAGAGCGGTTCCCTTCGAGGTTCTAATACCGGCCAGATATTTCGGCTCTCTCCCATTCTCTCTCTCTCTCCTCGGGATCAAT
Organism: Lasioglossum vierecki; assembly: GCA_028455595.1. Lineage (NCBI taxonomy): Eukaryota > Metazoa > Arthropoda > Insecta > Hymenoptera > Halictidae > Lasioglossum > Lasioglossum vierecki. The sequence continues at coordinate 10,092,191 of CM052339.1, read as the reverse complement.
TTCTCTGGCCACTTTCTAGCCAGTTGTCTTAATTAATGAACGAAAGAATCGTTTAACAACCTCCCATTTTTAATGAGACAAGCATTGTTCCGAAACGCAGACACATTTCATAAAATATAAAAATTATTCGGTATATAAACACTTCGTATGTGTGCATACTCTAAAAATAAATATCAAAGATAAATAATTGAGAAAACGTTTAATAAACTGATTTTATATTAATTCTGAATAATTTCTATGAATTTCTATGAATAATAATAACTGTGAGTTGTCTACCTGAATTGCAACAAACTGGAGTAGAATAGAAAATTATTTTGACTGTTTTAAATTATACTTATTCATTTTTGTCGTAAATGCATAAAATCCGCTGTCTACTAATCAAAAATGATGATTTTCATTACTGAAAAAGGCAAAACTTTACAATTACTATATTAAAAAATATATGGAACCCTGTATTTTTCGGTTTTCATTTGTCAAAAGAAGGAAACATTAATTTTTTCGATACCGAAGTATTTAGACGTGTTCAGCGTAACTGTCGATTTCTGATCCATCGAAGTACGGGGGAATGCGAAGTCTTGGGTTTTTTTGTGGCCTTCTTCGGCAAACACGTGGAATCAAGTTTCACGGGTACAATCGAAGCACGCGAATTACGTGTCTACAACGAGACACCGAAGTTTTCTTTCGCGATTAAGAAACCGTTGGCTTGCGCCGACTATACGAGCGTACAGTCCTCGTAAAGGAACACAGGGAGGTACCGGGCCCTGAAGACTTTGGCCTGGCGCAAAAACAGGCCCGGCGAACCGCTGTAAAAGTTGTCTCGGATGCAGGGATGCATCTACCGATTCCATTTCTCTTGGTCAATCAATTTAGACACTGAAGTGGGCAAGTTGAAGGTCCTTCGTTTCTTTGTTAATCTCGTTGAATTGTGAACAGTATATTGACATCCTTAAATTTCTTCAACAGTTTTAGTCTTCCATTGCACCGGTTCGTTTTCATGCATAAAATTCGCTCTCTAGTTATGATCTGATTATGTTATCATCGACAGTTCATCAAGGTTCTCGTTTGAAAAGTCATTCGGCTGAAAAAAAGGAGTAGGTGAACGAGTAAATTCCGGTGTTACAGTGGAACGATTCTATGCACGAAAGGGTTGTGAGTCGCGGGGGCAACGGTACCAAAAGGCATCCACGTGGATGTCCCTGGAACGTCGTGGTCCGCGGATCGAAGCGGGTGGCAGAAGCATACCGGGACAGAGGAATACGAAAGGAAGGGAAGAAGCGAGTCGGTGAACTAACTCCGGTCACGCGCGGCAGCTGTAATCACGTCAGCGCGGTACCCTGCTCTCTTGATTGGACCATCCAGCGGTCCCCTACCTCTGTTTCTCGTTCTCTTTTTTCGTCCCTTTTTCCCTCTGTCGTCCTATCTCTTCAGCTCCCCACCGCGCTTCCTTTTCGCTCTGTCGACGATCGCCAACTCTTTCTCTGCTCGTGCACGCATGCTCTAGCTCTCACCCCATTTCTCCGGGGCCCCTTTTCTTCAGTCCCAGGGCCCCGTCTAGTTGACCACCCTCGCTTCACCTCGCCTTGCTTCGCCTTGCCAGGTCTCTCCACACGCTCCTCTTACCGTCATTCCGCTCCTGTCCTTTCTCTTCCTCTCTCTCTCGCTCTTCCTCTCTTTTTCTTGGCTGACGTGTCTTCTTCCTTTCTCCACGCTGGTCCCCTTGAAGCCCCCCGCCCCCTGTCGCCCGCTGGAAGCCGTCGCGCACAAATGAGGTTGTCGCGTCAGCGCGTGCGTCCACAGAGTCCTGGGCCCGGCAGACGGATGCCCCCACGAGATGTCCAGGGGACCCAGGACGAGTTTTTTTTCGCGAACCTTCCCCCCAACCCCCGACTGGATCACCAGTTTGCTCGAGATTTCTACGTTTTGTCGTCTTCGAGAGACCAGCAACCCCTCCAAACCCCTCCCGCCTTCGCTCGATCATTGTTCTCGGAAACGACGTGGACGACCGGGGTAGGTCCACTCGGGGGCTGTTTCGTACAGTCGACCTTCTCCTATAGCACGGAAAATTCGTTTCGCGTTGAACGTGGAAATGAAAAAGTTGTAAAAAGAAACTTTTAGAAACTTTAGAAACTTTTCCATACATTGTTTACATTATTAAATATGTTGGTATCTAATCAACTACTAAACATTTAAGTATTGTATGCGATATTATATCAATTTCTAGGTCGAAACAAATGTTTAATTTTCAAGCTAATATAGCACCGAGTCTAAAGGTTTAAAATTTATTTCTGACTTCATGTAGTTAGCCATTTGTTTTAACATGTTAAAAATATCCTAGTCATATGGTCAAATCTTTAAAAAATTATCGTCCTTTTCAAATTACATTAACAATACTATGAGTGACCCCAACAAACTGGTTGAGATTTTATAAAATCCTATCAGATAATAAGACCAATGTTTCTCGATATTTTCCAACGGAGGAGGGTCCCGTTCGGTCGTTTTAGGGTTCGAGGAGGGTTCGAGAACGAACAACAATAATTTGGTTGCACAACGGGCCGCGCGGCGTTACATTATCGTCGACCCGTTCCCGGGGCCGGTGTGTCCGAAACACCAGCGATGTTATAACATCCCGAAAATAATAAAGTTGTTCGTCGGTCTGTCCCGTACGTTCTCCGGGCGGCGTGTAAACGCTACACCTACGGGGACCGCTTCTCCCGGTTGTACTACATCCGCGTTTTATGGTGGACCGTCATAAAGTTGTGCCGCGCAGCACCACCGTATTCGGTATCCCCGGTATGCGTGAATATCGCGTATAGAAAGCGGCCGGCCCGCTTTTTACCGGGTATTTACGACTTTCCGCCGTCCCACCGTGCAAGAGACTAGTCATGAAATCGGCCGAGGTATGATTTTCGGAGTGTGTCGCATGGCCCACAGGGACCCGACACCACTTCGAACCCGGCGACATGTGTTCCCATACCATGGCGGTAGCCCTGCGCGTTTTATTACGCCGATAACTAATGGTGTAATCGAATATTCATTTGTACTCACAGATTTTAACACGTCCCTGCTAGATACCTGTCTGTAGTAGTCTCTCGACGAAATTTTTCCCATGGCAACATTGCGTCGGATAGTCATCTGGAATCTCCATAAAACTTGGAACCGCGGTGAAATTATCCTGGATTTTATTATACGGCTTCATCGGCGTCGTTTAATTGATACGTCAGGAAATTCATTGCTGCCAAAAAAGGTTATGTGTAAGCATTTTATAAAGGAACGATGTGTTCTGAAAACAACATGGTGGCCCTCAAAACCTCATACAAAAACATTTGATGTAATAAAAATATTAAAAAATAAAATCATTGCGTATCCATTGCTGCGGATTAGAATTTGAAATGTACGCCTACTTACGTAGGCATTCATTTAAATAAACCTTTAGTACAATAACAAATAATTTGTTTATGTATTGCATGTTAAGAAAATAAACCTGTATATCACATAAATAACTAAATTCATTGTTTTCATAAATACTTTCAATAAATACTTGAGTAATATTAATTATCTTTAGTTTGAATAAATATCATTCAAATAAACCCTTAGTAAAATAACAAATAATTTGTTTATTTATTGCATCTTACGTGAATAAACCTGTATATCACATAAATAACTAAATTCATTGTTTTCATAAATACTTTCAGAAAATACTTGAGTAATATTAATTATCTTTAGTTTGAAGCTGTTTTAAATTAAGAACATTATGAAGTTTACAACATTTCATAACCGCACTTACAATGTAAACTCCTTTGTCTTTCTCGATACTTCTTCGTTCTAATTTCTTAAAATTTGCGTTCTTCGTTTGTTTCTTACGACAACTAGATATTTTCTGATAAGTCACTTTACTTTGTTTTTTACTTTAGTTACTGCTTTTTCCATTACTTTTCAATTTAAATACTCTTAAATACCTTTTAATTACTTTTTAACTAGAATCGCGTCCTACCTCATAAAACGTATCTAACCTAAAACATTAGACTGAAGTGAAGGTTGTTTCTCATCGAAGTTGCACTTCACGCCGCAGTATTATTAGCGACATTCCTAGCGACTTCTGTGACGCAATAATGAACTACTCCTTCACTTCAATATTTTTGTTACAAATGCAAGAAAAGTTTCTTTTTATATTTTTATTGTATTGAAATAGGTATCTGAATAATATTAAAACTCACCACTGTGCAATTTAATGCAGTATGAAGAATGTAGATGTAGGTCCTTTTGTGATGGAGATAACAGAAAAATAGTATTATTATTACAGTTTATGAACAACATTGTTTTAAATACTGGGATAAAAATATGAGAATTATTGACAATTGCGTTTTCCTGGCTAACGAAGATACATTCTCATTGAATTGTATAAATTTATTCGGGAGAAAATATTTACTTTTACGTATATATATGACGAAATACTTTTACTCTATTAAACGTAGTACAAACCAGAGTTGTGCAGAATTACAATTGAATTAAATTGTAATTCAATTATGTTGTAATTTATAATTCAATCTTTAGTCAATCAAATTACAATGTAATTCGTAATTGCAATGGAGTACAATTATAAAATACATTGTTTTCATGTATTGTATTATATTGTATTTCAAGTATATTGTATTTCAATTATACTGTAATTCAATTATAAATTGTGTTTCAATTATATTGTATTTCAATTACAAATCTGATTGAAATACTTAGTAATCCAATTACGTTGTATTTGAATTATATAGTAATTCATTTACGACGTAATTGAATTACTAATTGAAATACAATGTAATGCAACTACGTAATTGAATTACGATGTAATTGAATTAACACAACTCTGGTACAAACCAAACTATATTTACGTTTCTTTAGCTACTGAAGTGATGCGTTACCAAGAAATGACGCAATAACCTGTTCACGTCGGCTTCGTATCAAATTACAATCGTCATTTCACTGACAATGTTTATATCGACCGTACAAAAGAAGAACAGACACGGAGAATATAATAAAACCGGTGAAAATATACAGAACTGAATTTCTTAAACGTTTCTTAAACGTTTCTTAAACGTTTCTTAAACGTTTCTTAAACGAATTTCATATAATTCTTTTTCAATATTTATTCATTACGTTTAGTCTTACGTAGTTCAATATATAGTTATTAATTTGTAACTTTCCGATTATTTCAATATATAATTAATACATAATTTATATATTAATATATTTAATATAATTAATATATAATTTATATATATTAATATAATTAATATATAATATATAATTTCAATATATATTTATATTATATATAATCTTTAGTATTTATTTAACTTTACAATAAGACAAATACAGCATACAATAACAGTTTAGCATACATACCTAAGCAAATACAGCGTCAACCTTATAACTTTAGGATGTCAGCGAAGTCAATGGCGGTGAAACAAGGAAATGATGGCAGAAAAATGCTAACTCATTCGTGTCCTACGTTGATCTACAATCAATACTACCGACACCCACCTTTATTGTTGTCCCTGCGACTATGTATTTACTAGGGGTGGTGTAAGAGTTTCGTTTTGTGCTGAGTCATTCCGTGATCGCTTCTGATTGGCGGAAAGAATAATTGCTCTTCGCGCTAGTCAAATATATGTATATGTATACGTTACGGATAATTTTGTTTAGCAACAAAATATTTATCGACATATTCATAAAATATTAATAACAAAAATGGTCGTAATTAATGATATGTTGCCAATTAATAAATTTTAGAATAAGATTCGTTAAATTTTACATTATAAACATTTTGATCGTATTTGTTCACTTGGAATAAATGTCCTAGAAACTGACAAATATTTTATGGTTTGTTATTTTATACTATTTAGATAAATATTACGATTTCGAAATCGAAAGGAAGAATTCGTGTTGTTTTTAAATATTGGATTAAGGTACGGAAATTGAATATTTTTTATGTAAATTTACGTTATATACGGAAAACACGAAATGTACGTAGTTTTATATTTACATTATATGCAGATATTTTTATTC
>CM052339.1:10061541-10077186 GCA_028455595.1 Lasioglossum vierecki | reverse complement strand
TTTTTCTCGTATGAAAAAATGTGGCTTAAAAAATATTTTTCCAATATTTGAAAAAAATATTTATCTAATATTTTTGTGCTACTAGGGAAGATGCTACCATTAGAAATTATTCAATTTACCATATTCGAGCACGTATTATAAAAATTGTCTTGTAATTTTTATAAAACAATGTATACGTATATATAGTTGGACAAACATTTTATTCAAATAAAAAGTTTGAGTAAAGTGGACTTTTTCCAAGGTTGGATTCACTTTATTCGAAGTTTTCATTTAAATAAGATATTTGTTCAACTGTATATGTAGATACATATTCTAGTATACAATGTGGATATACATACATTCTATATAACTGTTTTGTTAAATGTATAATAAAAACAGTTGTTCCGGAAAACGCATATGTTAATTAAATTCTACGTTTCGACGCTGCATGTGACGTGTACATTATTAGGTTGGCCGTTAATTACGTACCAAAACGGTAGACACGTGTGCGGCTTCAATGCTTTATGGATGAAGCGAGTAATCGCGTACATTGAATCTCATGTAGGTAATTATTGGCTGATCGATTCGGTGGTCTGTAATTTAATCGGAAAGTATAATAAGTCAATCTGCATGAAATACTTTCACCGATGTTTTTGGCGAACGCAGAAATTCAGGAGTCGCGTACCGCGGACTTTTCAATAATTCCTCGAGATTCACCCCGATAATTGCCGTTCTCCGTGATCGATTGCACACGTTGGAAACCTTTCAACCCGTTATTAAGCTGAAAAAAATCTGTAACAAGTTGCTCCGCCGATCGTTTTCTACGAAAATTTTAATCGTTGCTCAACCGAGCCAATCGGTAGGCGTTCGCTTGACGATCTTCGTTCTTATTGTTACAAACGTAAACTGGATACGAATATACTAAAATATAACTCGAATGAACTTCACGATCTGTAAATAATTTGAAAATATTTCAGTATAGTGCTTTGTTATTGTGGAAGGACATCTTTAGATTATTTTCTACCTAAGCCTCTGGATTGTTTAACTACAAACATTATACAGGGGGTTCCAAAAAATGTTGATCTTTCCTTTGGGAGATTCCTGAGACGATTCAAAGTGCATTTTCCTTTGCGAAAATATTCTGCGAGATTTTGTTAAGGAGTTATTAAAAGTAATTTATATTCAATTTTTAAGCACGAGTATTTTATATCAAATTAATCGAAAAATTTAGAGCTTTCTAATAATACACAGTTTAAAAGGAATGGTCATTGAATGAGGTTATAAAAAAATTTACGAAACCAAAGGTCGCGAATTTAGTTGCAAAGTAATTTATATTCAATTTTTAAGCACGAGTATTTTATATCAAATTAATCGAAAAATTTATAGATTTTTAATAATACACAGTTTAAAAGGAATCGTCACTGAATGAGGTTATAAAAAAATTACGAAACAAAAGGTCGCGAATTTAGTTGCAAAGTAATTTATATTCAATTTTTAAGCACGAGTATTTTATATCAAATTAATCGCAAAATTTATAGATTTTTAATAATACACAGTTTAAAAGGAATCGTCACTGAATGAGGTTATAAAAAAATTACGAAACAGATGGTCGCGAATTTAGTTGCGAAGTAATATTATCGAAAAACTCGGAACCAATCAGAGCACGGCTGCGACAGCTCCCGTTGAACGTGGCGGTCGTATTGGCCGAGCCGAAATCCGTCCGCAGAAGCCGCGCTCTGATTGGTCCGCGTTTTTCGTTAATAAATAACCTCGTGCTCAAAGCTGCGGAGAATATTTTCACACAAGGAAAAATTACTTGAACATTACCTCAGAAAATTTTTGCCGGGATTTACTTTGATTTTCCATGGACGATCTCACCAGTTCGATCGGTTTCCAGATCGTTCCGCTTCGATCTCGTTACTAATGCCTGTCATCCCTTCTTCAGCGCCTAATCGTGACTAGGGTTTAGACGCGATTGCTCCCTTCTCACAGGAACATTGTGCGAACATGTTTGTTTCTCCGGTCTCGCAATTCCGACCGAGAATGCGTGCAGATGAAGCCATCGCGCACCGCTCTGCGTTTATTAACTGTGGGACGTGTGGAAACATCTTTGATTGGCTTGGGATTTCACTGAAACGTTAATTCCTTGGCTAACTTCGTCGTTGTAATTTTTCAGACACAATATTGTTCGGAAAACGAAGCAGTCGCGTGAAAATTATTATGAAATGTCGCAAATGGATCGTGGTATCATTAATTATAATGGTAATTAGATTCTATCGAGAATATGAAAGAGATGCATTCGAAATTTGCTTCGTGTTCGTTAAATGTATCATGTGTAAATATTATTCCACCTATATAAATTCAGATTATTTAACATATCATTATAGTTACGTGTGCAGTAAATGACGTCGTTAATTTATGCATATATATTGCTATTATGTTTATAAATCAATTGTTTAATGTGAAGGTGACCATCAGGGTTCAATTCGAAGGGGAATTTAAAAATATTTTTATATTATTCTCAACCTATGAAACAAATAACGAAATAAAGTTAATTTCTACGTTCAGTTTGTCGCAGTTCACACATAAAATTTTGCAATACTTCAAAAAATTCTGCGTAAAGACTAGTTAAATTTTATTCTATACAAATTTCTTAATTGTAATATAAGGTCCTTTGGAAGATAAAATGGAATGTTCCCTCCAGCAGTGCACAGAAAGTAATAGATATTCATAGTTTTTAATTTTTGTTATAACTTTTTCTTACATTTGAAAATTTTATTGAATGTTATTTAAATATTGAATTTATATTTTTCAAACATTAGATTCACATTTACTTTATATATTTTAAATATCTAGTTTATATTCTCTGAATATTTAGCTTATATTTTTTAAACATTCAATTTATATGTATACAATATTCAGATCCAATATTTTTCTCATATGAAAAAATGTGGCTTAAAAAATATTTTTCCAATATTTGAAAACAATATTTATCTAATATTTTGTGCTACTAGGAGTTTTTCTTAAAATTTAACGTTCAAAGTAGGGTCCACGGAAATCGTAATCGTACCAAGATGTGTATGTTGATAGAATAGTTTTAAACTCGTCAGAAAGAATTGGATCATTCCCATCGCTACAGGTCACTCTGTAAAGATGTTTCGGGATCTTTCTTATCCGCATGAACAAGACGAGTGTGGGTGCGATCGAGGTACCGTGTTCGATGTCGATAGCGCGTTCGACGACCCCCGATCGATCGATAAATCGTCGGACCGGCAACATTGAATACTTGAAGCGAATTAGGGTTTTTCGCGGGGGGGGGGGGGGGGGTCCAGCATAACGATCTGGCGAACGGGGGCCGTGCAAAACTGGAGTCCGCCGGGCGTCAAAGCGCCGCGAGCCGTCCCTGAACGGATCGCGACGGGTTGTTTGCTCTCGCTCGGATTTTACGGCTCCGACAGGCCAGGCCGGACAATTACTGGTTGTTAAACTCTCCGACTGCATGGGTAAAGCGATCGCAAAAGTCCGCGTCCTCATCGCGACCATCGGCAGCTGCAACTGCGCACTTTAAGAATCACCATCCACGCACACCGATTTCTGTATTTATTTTTGCGCGGTTCACCCATCCCGCTCTCTTCACCGTCGGTTCATCGTTCCAATTTATGAACGACAATTATTCCGAGACCGACGGTGCACACAGGAGCGAAAGAACAACGTGGAAAGGAGATCACGCTAAAACACTCATTAATTCGACATTAATGCAGCGTACGGGTAATATACGCTTTTATGCCGGACCCGATGTGTTCGGCCATTTTGACCGACAACGCCTTTAGATCGACAACGATATTAGACCGACAACGATATATTAGACCGACAACGATATATTAGACCGACAACGATATATTAGACCGACAACGATATTAGACCGACAACGAATCTAAAATCGTTGTCGGTCGAATTCGTGTCGGTCATAATCGTTGTCAGTTAAAGGCGTTGTCGGTCAAAGTAGTTGTCGGTGAAAACCTTGTGCCGGTGATTTCCATGGAACCCGAAAATTCACTCATTTACTTACTTGTTTTACATTATTTAATGTCGCTTTTTAAATTCTTTTATGAGAATTATTTCGCGACGGGATCTACAGTTTAGTCTAAAGGTGGGTTCCGAACCAACTTGAGCACCACAGTATCAGATGGCACATGGAATATTTCCACTATTTCTACATACTACAAAATGATTGATCCTCTTTATCTGTGTTGCGAGACGTATTTATCGAAAATATGACGTGACAAATGCAGCATAGTTTCTTAGTTTAAAGTGCGAAGCAAAAATGGGTGAGAAAGTATCATAGAATCTTCCATCCAATGAGACCGATGGTGCACACGGGAGCGAAAGGACAACGTGGAAAGGAGACCACGCTAAAACACTCATTAATTCGACATTAATGCACCGTAAGGGTAATTTACGCTTTCATGCCGAACCCGATGTGTTCGGCCATTTTTCTCCAGCATTTCTTTTAATGAAGGTGATTACGGAGGACTGACATGCCCACGTTCTCTCTCGCGAGTCTTCCCCATTCCCGCCTCCTGTCTCCGAAACGCGTAGAAATTTACATGGCCCCGATGCGTACCGATGATTTTTTTGTCGCGGCTACGCCCCACCCATGCGGCCGAAACCGCTCCGAATTAATTTTCATGATCCGAAATGATTCGCCACGCTGATTCTCGGGGATCACGGAAGCTGCACAGCAAACTCTCTCTCTCTTTCTCTCCTGAACATTGATTTCTCGGGCAGAAAGATTTTTTTCTCTCCCCGCCTCCGGTTACCGGCGCGGTCGAACGAGTCCTTTTGCCACGGTAGACGACGAGGCCACGCTAAGGAGAGTTAATAGTTTATAATTCGAGGACCGGTTAAAAGATTCGAGCCGATCTCGGGGATCCGGGCAAGAATGTCGTGTTAAGAGGAGCCTTTTTGCCCCCGAAATTGCCGCTCGGTACCGTCGATTTACTTTATCGTGTATAATTTTACGACGTCGGCAGAGCCACTGAATCCTAAGTTACTCCAATTAAATTACACCTCTCGATGCGGCCGTCGTACGAGGCCCGTTAATGACCGACGCGCCGAAAGGAAAAGCACGAGGGGTCCGGATTAAAAGCGGATTTTGCGTCTCTGGGAAAAATACACGGAGAAGCAGAAGAGAAAAGAAGCAGAGCGCGGAGAGCTGAACAAGCAACGAGCGAAGCCGTGCAATCACCGGGATCTCTAGTTTGCTAAAGATAATTGCCGGTTGTCCATCGGCCATGAGCATGATTCGGCCCAGACGGGATCAACGAGACCCGGAGCCCTGATACAAACGTGTCCCGTCAGAATTAAGAGATCCGCATTCATCGCGTAATTTCTTCATCGCGGTTCTCTGGAACTGGTTGCCTCCCCTTTTCCGCTCCGCGAAATCTCGGAAAGCTAGTCCAGATTCTTCTTCGGCCGCCATAATCGTCGGAGCCGTTTCTCCGTAGGTGGCGGCCATCTTCGACGATCTCTCTCTCTCTCTCTCGAACGGTTCCCGTAACTAGATTGATGAAACAAGACGAGATACCGCGCGTAAATAGTAATTTCCGGCCTTTTTAAGGCTATGTTTATTCGCCGGCGTTTATTTTGCGGAAAATAATGACGAACTTCCAGTGGATATCGCCCCTCAGGATGCATAAATGCCGAGCGTTATAGGACGCGCGCGGCGGTTACGAGCGTGTCACTGACGCTCAAAACGAGGCTCTTCCTTTGAGACTATTGGCTCTCGTTCCATCACTTTTAAATATAGTTTCGAATGTAAATCGGACGGCCGCGGTGCTCTTATCTTTATCGCTTTGCATTACCCTCGGAAAGAGATGATTGCTCCAAGACGGATCCCAGCGAAATCGACTGTGTTTTTAGACAATCAAACTGAAGCTGGAAAGTATGTACAGTGGGCGGTCGAAGGATTAGAGACACTCTTGAATAAAACGACGCGAATATTTTGCAATCACTTTTATGGAAAATTGTATCTCTGCGTACTTTTCGTACTTTCATGAAACATCCACATTCGCTGGATAAACACATTTTTCAAACTTGTACGGTTTTTTAAGAAATTCTTCACTGGTGACAGATTTACAAATGTCGTAATGGTTCAGACAATATTTAACATTTTTAATCGACTTGGAAAAAGAAGGAGGTTACTCAATTCGACTTGTATGTACATTTTTTTCGCTTTTTTTCTATGTATTTAATGAGAATCGTGTTCTCCGTGTTCGTGTCGAATTTACTTTCTCGAAGAGAAGGGCTTCTTTAACCCTCGTACCTTCCTCGGAATGAAAATTCGGATCCCATGGAAATCACCGACACAAATTTCCCCGACGCGATTTTCGCGGACACCGGATTTGAGTAACGACTACTTTGGCCGACAACGATTTTGACCGACAACTAATCTAAAATCGTTGTCGGTCAAAGTAGTTGACGGTGAAAACCTTGTGCCGGTGATTTCCATGGAACCCGAAAATTCACCCATTTACTTACTTTTTCTTACTTTATTTAACGTCGCTTTTTAAATTCTTTTATGAGAATTATTTCGCGACGGGATCTACAGTTTAGTCTAAAGGTGGGTTTCGAACCAACTTGAGCACCCCAGTATCAGATGACACATGGAATATTTCATTAGTGTAATGTTTAATTAAATTAGTTTAATTTAATTAGATTAATCTACAATTAATGTTATCGGCGCACTGATTCGATCAATTGGAACATAAGCAAATTTGCAAAATTATCACATGAAATTTAATTCAACGTTTCGGTCTCAATCTAGACCATTTTCAAGAACAGAAAATTTCATTATTGCGTATGCTTATAAGAAAAGGTATTAATTTATATTCTTAAAGATTACGGAACAACATGTTGATTCCATGCCAGTGACAAGTGGACTCCTCAAATTTTGGACTCAAATTTCATGTGATATTTTTGAAAATTTGCTTATGTTCCAATTGATCGAACCAGTGCGCCGATAACATTAATTGTAGTTTAAACAATTGTCGATCGAGATTCAGAGAACTGTTAATTAGGTTAATGTTAAGAAATGTTTATTAGTTTAAAGTGTGAAGCAGAAATGGGTGAGGAAGTATCATAGAATCTTCCATCCAACTATTTCTGTGGAGCATAAGAGGGTTAAAAAACATTTTGATCCCAATCGCCATTTAGCTACCCAATTTCTGATGACCGAATCGGATGAATGAAATGATACATTGAGTAATAGATCTATGAAAATAATGTTCTATAAAGTAAGATCAATGAATCTGAGAATAAGCATGAGTATTATTACATTTTAATAGCCAACGTGGTTCTTAAACCGGAAGATTCAAATCCGAATTCAGCGTACAAATATAGCTATTTGTTGTGTAGAAAAATGATCGAACCTTTGCGCCGCGAATAAAAATTCATAATATCCTAGATAAATTATGAGAATTCGTCATAAAATGTACAAAGTCTACAATAGCCTCTTTATTAGTAAAAGCATTAGAGAAGTACCAGAAAGAAGAAATAGAAGTACCCTACTGCCGTGTTATTGACACGGGGCTTAATCAGGAAGTTTGGAACAAAAGTGTAAATGAAGGGGTTAATCCGTTACCCAGTTTGGTCGCAATAGGAGCCGTACCGATGCGACAATAAAATCGATGAGAACAAAATCTGTCGCGAGAATCAATTAGAGCAAATCTAGATCGATCGACAAAGGGTTTCATTCAACGATCAAGTATACACAGAGAGGCCGTCAAGTATCGCAGCAAGCGTGCGCGGCACAAAACGCGTGTCGAACGCGAACCTCTCTGTTGTCGGTGGCCGCGCAAAGAGCCCGCTTTAATTGTTTCGATCTGTCGATCGAGGGCAAAAACCGTCGCGATCGAAAATAGTGTCCGAACCCTTTCCCCCGGTCCCGCGGCGCCGTGTACAATGATCGGGAATCGCGTGCGTGTTTCCGCTCCGATGAGCTACGGGCTGAATTGCGAGGAGGCTTGAATGGAGGGGCATAATCGCGGTTAGATTCGGTGAAGGGCCGGTGTTTGTTCTAAACAGCCGCGGATCCCCCTGCGCGTTGTTTCCATATCCCGGAGCCGGTCGCAAAGCCAGGCTTTGCCCGAGGAACAAAGACGATGCGCGACGGCGCGCCGCTGAGAAGTCTTATTTGCATACAACTCCTCGGAGAGCAGACCGCGGAGAGCCAGCCTCGAAATGTCTTTATATCGCCGCTGACTTTCTGCATGACTTGTCTCTTTCACCGTCCGAAGATGGAACTCCCCTTTCCGGCCGCCGCAGAAAACGGTTATAACGATCCTTGATTAACGACTGCCAGGAACACACGTGTGCAACTACCCGATCATCTTCCGCGTGGATTCGTGCTTTCTAACCGCCATTTCTGCGGCACTCGACCAATGCTTCGTTGCCTCATTCTCGATTCACTGGTTCGAAGGCTCCGAGGTACACCGGCTACGATTGATTAAATTATTCGGATTGTTTTCGCTCGGGATCAAGACCACCTTCGCTCGCGAGAACACCAAGCCCCGGGGATGATCGTCTTGGTCGCTCGGGGACAATCGACGCGTTCGCGTGGAGGTAATTGCCGGAAGGATTCCGAATCGGTTGCATGGATCGATGAACTGATTTTTGGGTCTCCGAGGCGAGGAACCCGCAATAATCCGTTGGACCGGGGACTTTCAGTGCTGCCGACTGTCTGTTGTAGAGAGGCGTTCAACGGTGAGAGGGGTTAGGCGTGAACTGTGCAAGGTGTTTGCACGTTAGAAGATTTAGAACTTCATTTCAGTTTAGAATTTAGTATGACGTCGAATGTAGATTGTCCAAGGTTTTCACCGATGACATTTCACCGACTCCAGATTTGGCCGACAAAGTTTTTAAATTCGTTGTCGGTTAAATACGTTGTGGATCAAATTTGTTGTCTGTCAAATTCGCTGTCGGTTTTTGCCGACTCCAGATTTGACCGACAATAACATTGGCCGACAATAACTTTGGCCGACAATAACTTTGGCCGACAATAACTTTGGCCGACAATGTTTATAGATTCGTCGTTGGTTAAAAACGTTGTGGATCAAATTTGTTGTCTGTCAAATTCGCTGTCGGTTTTCACCGATACCATTTCACCGACTCCAGATTTGACCGACAATAACTTTAGCCGACAATGTTTATAGATTCGTCGTTGGTTAAATACGTTGTGGATCAAATTTATTGTCTGTCAAATTCGCTGTCGGTTTTCACCGATAACATTCCACCGACTCCAGATTTGACCGACAATGTTTTTAGATTCGTTGTCGATTAAATACGTTGTGGATCAAATTTTTTGTCTGTCAATTTCCTTGTCGATTAAAGGCGTTGTCGACCAAAGTAATTTTCAGTCAAATCTGGAGTCGATGAAATATTGTGAGTGAAAACCGTGCCGGTGAGACCCATTGGGATTCATTGTCCAATGGATAAATGTCGTCAAAAATGAAATGGTATTTTATTTTGTAGCGTGTCTGAAGTCAAATGAGTTTGAGGATCCCAAAAATTTGTGATTCCACGAGCATGGTGCTTTTTCGTGAGCTTCCAATCGAATTTTCATTTGACTGACCTCGGTTAACCGAATTTCAGTTATAAACAAATATGCGTTTAAATATGACTGCGGATCTTAATGCGTTTCTAGGAAAATTGAGTAGATGAAATTGAAAATTGTTGGAAAACTGTAAAAATTCAAGATGTCAATACGTGATTTCTCTCTTAAAGTCATTAAGACAAAAAATAATACTCACACAATTTATTTTCTATATCTTGCGATCGATACAGAAAATTTGGATTTTTCACAAAGATCCGCAGTCTAATGATTATATTATGAAATATAATATATTTCATAATATATAAATATATTATGTAAATTAATATATTTCATAATATATAAATATATCATGTAAATTAATATATAAATTAATATATAAATTAATATATATTATGATATATAAATTAATATATAAATTAATATATAAATTAATATATAAATTAATATATATTATGATATATATTATGAAAGGAAACGAATTTTCAAGAACAAAGATTTCTTTTGGAATATAATGTGCATTTTATATCCCTATCGGGTCTGAATTTGCGCGGACTGTTTATCTCCCGATCAAGTCGGTTAATCGAGGTCCTACTGTTCTGCCGATTGGGTATACCTTCGAGAACGTACAATATCGGAACTTGGAAATCGATTCGACTCGCAGCTCGCATTCGAGAAGAGGCGGTTGGGCGTCGGTGACGGGTTCGGTCTCCGGGGTCAGTCAATTAACGATATTTCGAGCAGCCGTAAACAAGCCAGCCAGTCTGAACGGCCCGCCACCCCCGAAATACTCGGTCTACACCCGTCAGCGACGCCGACGTCTGCCTCGCGAGTTCCGCTGTGTTCTCTCTCTCCTTAGCGCTTGGCGCGGAAACAATGGCCGATTGTTTCTCGTTGTTTTCGTCACGGCGGCGCACGGGCCAAGCAGAGCCCCGATTGTTTGGCAAACAAACGAGCGGAGTCGCGAGCTCATTGTTGCCCATTGGCTGGGCACACGCCCGGCTTGACTTCGTCCGCCGCGGCCGACCCTCTCGAATCGGCTCTCTCGCGAGTAGCACGCGAAATAATTATATTGTCGCGCAATAAAGTCGACGGGGTACGTCGGCTCGACTTAGTCACGGTCCAGCGAGCTGCTTTGTGGCCGGAAACACGGCGAACACCGCCTCCCATTCCGATCAGGAAGACCAGAAGGCCGTACGGGGTTCACCACCATATCGTGTGCGCTGTTGTTCACCGCCTCGAATATCGTCGCAAGTGCGAAGAACCCTCTTTTGCTTGCCCATCGGTGTAATTGAAACGCGAGAGGCTCTGTTCTTCTCTCAACCCTTCTCTCTAACCCTCTCTCTCTCTCACACCGAGCCTTTCGACGCTCGTTGTTGATGTATTAATAATCGTTGCGCGCCTTCTTTCGTTCGCCGGTTACCTTTGTTGGCAAGGTGGACCGATGTTTCGCATTGTGGACCGGCACACGAACTCTCTTTCTCTCTCTCGGTTCCACTCAAGTTCGACACCGGCCATTGTCCCGCCGGATGATGATGATGAAACAATGCACGATCGGCCCGATGACGGTGGACGTTTACACGCATCGGCGAACCCTTTCTCCGTTTGATTACGCGCAGAAAGGTTGACGGATCTCGGTGAACGCCGCTGACTTCCGTTCGTTTTGTCAGCCGTGAATGCCCCGCCACGCTTTATTCGCCAGCATGACCGAACCGATGAGACGCCAGTTCTACCGGCAAATTTTTCATTTCATCGCGACGCGTGTTGTCGATTCTCGATCGTTTCCGACGATCCCGCGCGAGTTTGTAAATTATTTTATATGGAAATGGGTAGTTGCGATTTAAAACAGTGGACAGATTAAACAAAGAACGTCAATGTATTATTGTGGCAGTTGAGGAACATTGTTGAGGAACATTGTTGAGGAACATTGTTGAAGAACATTGTTGAGGAACATTGTTGAGGAACATTGTTGAGGAACATTGTTGAGGAACATTGTTGAGGAACATTGTTGAGGAACATTGTTGAGGAACATTGTTGAGGAACATTGTTGAGGAACATTGTCGAGGAACATTTTTGAGGAACATTGTTGAGGAACATTGTCGAGGAACATTTTTGAGGAACATTGTTGAGGAACATTATCCTTCTAATATTGTATATATGACAAAGTAATTAGAATAGGTAAATTGAAATTGAACAAGAAGGATATTCATACGTACTTGCTATAATAACTTGAGTTATGTAAATTGTGCATTGAAAAATTGATTTGTACACGCTGCTGGTTTAGAACGTACTGTGGTCACTTTGATCGAAATGGTTGCACCGAAAGCATGATTAAATTAATTATTCAAAAAATTTGTTTGCAATCGTTTTATTTACGCATATGCATCGTTCGAATCGTGAGTTATGGTTTCTAGTTCAGAGAAAAACCCCATAGAAAAAAAGCACTTTCATTTTTTCCAGAATTTTCCATTTTTTCCGGGCAACTTTTCCAATATTTCTTTCTCTGGAAACCTTATTCGGACTATTACGAATATATGTTTTAAAAAATCCAGCATTTAATTTTTCTTTATATAAATATAACGTTATTGAATTCTCAATATGATTAGGTAAAGGCAGGAATAATCACAGAACTGAGTTTCTTTTGTAAAAAGAGATTTTCGATTTTATTCTTCAGGCTTCTATATACAAATGTTTACAAGGCTTACTTGTAAAAAATGAAACAACATTAAATGCCAATTATTCACTGTGTCTTTTCCCTAATTACAATCTTAACACTTTCGTACTAAAGGTTTTCTGTTTATCAAATCTATTATTGCACGTGTTCAGCTTTATCATCACACATCCGTCTTTCTATTCTTCTTTCTCTCTTGTGTTAGTTTTCCTAACCACTTTACTAGAGCTGTGACTTATGAAAAACCTGGGTACCCGGGTTACCCATGAGATACCTGAGTAAATAAAAATCACCAGGGTACCTCATGAATGAACTGCGGATCTTTATGCAAAATAAAAATCGTTTGCATCAATAGGAAAAAGCCGACGATATATTACGATTACTTATTCTCTTGAACGATTTTAATAAATTTCAATTAATATATCAACGTTCTTTTAATTTCATTATTGTTTTAAATTGCACAAAATCATTTATGAAATATGTCTTATGATATACTACTATTAGCCATATTCATGGCTCCTCGGGTATCCGGGTAAAAGTCCGAGCTCTACTCTTTACCAACGCGCCGTAAGTGCGCGGGATAATTGAAAAAGGGAGAGTACCGTGTACTTTCTTTCTATAGATGAAAGAAATTATTGGCCCTTGTTCGTTGCAGTTGATGCAAACAATTTCTATTTCGCTCTGACTTCCGGAGGGAAAGCGTTTCACGTCGAAGCGGAAACGCGTTGGCGACGGATCGTCAAGGCTCCGTCGGTTGATCGGCGTCTGCGCGTGCTCGCGCCTCCGCTTCCTCCTCGTTGTCATCCCCGGTGTTCTTTTCTTCGAGAGGCCGCCGACAATGTACCAGTCGCTATAAATACGTTCGCACGCGTGAATACGTCGCGACTGTCGCCACGTGTGAAGCAGCTTGAGGGGATATTCGCGTCTCTGTTTCGCCGGGCGAACGCGTTCGAGCCGAGAGAAGAGAAGAACGGAGAAGAACGCGTTTCTCCGCGTGGCCACGGGATCTCGGGCTTCTACTCTGTGTGTGCTGCTCCTCCTTTTCCTCTTTCATTCGCGGCTCTCCAGGCCCGAGAGTTGCGTGCCCCTTTCGTGAACGACCGAGGGACCAAGCGACGCCGGTTTCGAGCGGGAAAGAGACGACGACACTCGACCAAAGGAATATTCCCGGTCGACATTTTTCTTGTCGGAATGCGGAGTCGTTACGTTCGCGAGGCGTTACGATCGAAACACCCGAGATGTTCTTACCGGTTTCACGGACTCGAGGAGCGCCTCGAGACCCGACGGTGTCCCTCGCCGATTCAAGATCGAGAACCACCGCCACCGCCACCGCCGTAAACATTCGAGAACTCCGCGGTTTCTACCGATCAACAGAGATTCTAGCTGCTCGATCATATCGACGAATTTCGCGCCAACGAACACTTTTTACTATTGCCCGGCGAATTCTAGATAGGGACTGGAAACCGTTATATGAACGAAATAATGGTACAACCAGGCTCCGTATCTTTGTGCAACATATAAAAGTTTGTGCATCAACTGAAACACCTAGGAACTAAATGTAAAATATATTTTACTAATGACTTCAACACTCTTAAAATCTTTTAATCTTTCAATCGGTTTGAACTGTGTACCTACTTATTTGTGTCGCGGATGCATAAAATATGAAGTATAGTTCTTACTAAAGCTGTGTCTTATGAGATACCCAAGTAAAGAAAAATTATCCGAGTACCCAGGTATCTCATGAATTCACTGCGGATCTTTTTGCAAAATAAAACTCGTTTGCATGAATAGGAAAAAGCAGACGATATATTACGATTACTTATTCTCTTGAACGATTTTAATAAATTTCAATTAATATATCAACGTTCTTTTAATTTCATTATTGTTTTAAATTGCACAAAATCATTTATGACTTATGTCTTATGAGATACCTTATAGATATGTAAACGATTTTTATTTTGCATAAAGATCCGCAGTGTATTCATGAGATACCTGGGTACTCATAAATCATAGATCTAGTTTGAATTGTGTACCTACTCATTTGTGTCCGGGATGCATAAAATACGGAGTATAATTGTTACGCCATCATTAGACTGCGGATCTTTATGCAAAATAAAAATATTTTGTATTGATTGAGGGAAGAAGAGTCTAGTCATCATAATCGAAACGAAGATCGCAAGAAATTTAATGAATTAAAGCATCTTCCAGATTTAAAATGAGACACGACGAAGAATTAATGAAATAGTTCGAGAAAAGTTATTTGGGAATCGTCCACAAAAAGATGATTTCAAAGGACTTTTTCCAAAGATACAAATACACCGTTGAAGTACAACCTAACACAATTCAGCCGAGCCTGAATTTTCATTCAGAAATCAGTCGTCCCCGATACAAACGGTCCCGGCACGGGTTAAAAAAGAGAGGGGAGAGATGAAGGAACGAGGGCTGAGACGAAATAGGCAACGCTTCAGCTTTTTATCGACGGGCCCGCTGGCATAATAGAGATCATGCGGCAGTCCTATCCAGACTACCGAATCGGCGGGCCTTCCGCGAAGGTCCAGAACAGAAAAAGGCACCGTGGCATGAATTAAGGACGACTTCCGAGTAAGTGGGAGCCTCCTGGTACACGAGGGACCCCTGCCGGGCCTCGTTACCGTCCACATTTTTTTTCTTTCTGTCACTTCATCGTTGTCATATTTCTGTTTCGCTGCGCCCTCGACTCTCGCTGCTCCTCCCAACTGAAAAAGTATAAACAGAAAACCGAGATAAACAGTTTACGCAACATCGTGTTCCTTGCTAGCGGACCATTCGGATGGAAACCTCGAATTAGGGTATGTGTTACAATTCCGGCGAAATTGTATTAGTTACAGTATGATTTGACAATCTCTGTAAGTCACTAGTAATGATAGAAACTTTCTTAATAGCACAAAATATTATATACACATTCATATAATGTTAAAAAGAGATTCAATCTCTTCTTAATATTTAAATATACATACAATATTTATTGTATATTGAGTAACAAATATTTCTTTTTAAATATGCAGGAAATATCTATTTCATATTACGAGAAAAATATTTTTTCCTAAATACAAAATGAATCTTTATTTAATATTAGAAATAGAATATTTTTTCCTAATGTACAGATAATATTTATTTCATATCATAAAAAAAGTATTTTTTCTTATTATAAAATAAATCTTTATGTAATACAGAAATTATATAAAATTATATAATATAATATAAAAATTTCTTAATTGTAATAAAGTCCTTTGGAAGATAAAATGGAATATTCCCTCAAACAGTGCACATAGTTTCTAATTTTTGTTAAAATTTTTAATTAAATTTGAAAATTTTATTGAATGTTATTTAAATATTGAATTTATAT
>CM052339.1:10035230-10061441 GCA_028455595.1 Lasioglossum vierecki | reverse complement strand
TTTATGTTTCTTGTACATGTATACAATATTCAGATCCAATATTTTTCCCATATGAAAAAATGAGGCTTAAAAAATATTTATCCATTATTTTTGTGCTACTAGGGTTATGGGGAAAGAATCTATGTCGCAGTATTTCCAATAAAATTCTATTCTTCTGTTAATAATCTGTTACAATCAATAAATATAAATTTTCTTCTCTCTTCTATCCGATGATTAACGACAACAGACTTTAATTATTGAGTCCGAGTCGAAACTCAAATAGCAAGCAAAACAATTTTGGTTGGAACATCGTAAGATACAAACGAAATACGTTTAATGTCGTCCTTAATTCTTTAAGTTCACGAGGACCGAAATAAAAAGCACAGCTGTGGTCCCTATCTGATGTTGATTGTTTCAGTGCAATAAGGGTTTACGTTCTGCTAAACGCTACATGAATGCACCAAGTTCGAGGTTTCCATTCATTTGTTCAAACGAGACTTTGTCAGGCGATCCGAGAGCTTTTGTCCTGCGACTTTCACCATACAAGACGATAGAGACACATAGCTACCGGGTACGGCGGTGTAACATGTGGAACATATTAAAATTATTCGTGAATCGTCGGAAGAAAGGCATGTATGTGCTCTGACGACGACGACGGTGGGAAAGTGAAAGCACCCGAAGGTTCAACGAATCGACAGAATTTTTTCGATAGACCCACTCTCCCACCCCATTCGGCTCGCCGAGATGAATCGATTGAGGCAAAAAGAGAAGACTGGTAATCTCTTGCCGGGCTAATCGACCGCGCTCGTCCGAGTTAAAAACGTTTGTCGCCTTAATCGTTTTCCGTTGGATAATTAGCGAACCCGCCGGATGGATAATCGATACTTCTTTTTTAGTCGGCCTGTACCGGTGTGTGCCCCATCAGGCTTCGTCTTCGGGGACCGGAGACCCGAGACCGTCACGTGTGCGTCCCCTTAATCCCTCTTAAAGGCCCCTCGGGACGAATACTCGGACACGAGGATGCCCGAAGTAACACGAACGTAATCACGAGGACGAACGCACACGCATGCACACACCCGCGCTCTCGAGGACTCCGACGGGGCAGACATCTCTTTGTTAGAGGGTCCAGTTCTTTCCTCCTCGTAGGAAACGCTTCGAGCCGTTCGCGAGCCGAGCAAACCACCACGTTCCCAACTCGCGGTACACCGGTTCGTTGTGCAAACAATAAAGACAATTCTTTCGCTAGTTCTCGAACAACTGGTGAAGCTTTCCCTCACTGTGCTGACTCTAACGAATATTACAACATTAATGCACTTTCTGGAATCTGAAAGTGAGATAGTATGTCGTGAAATCAGTAACGTCATACAGAAAGACACCAAAAATCCGAAGGGTTAGCTCGAAACTAGTTCGCAATACTAATCAAAAAACTTTTGGTTCGATGACAGATATTAATATTCGCAAAAGAATTCAAGAACTTCTGAAGAAATTCAGACAGAAGTTTCAACCAGTTGAAACGAGGATTCGAGGATTGATATTGTGAATAGAAAATTGTATGTTGGATAAAGTCAGAAACACTCTGTAGAAATGAACAATTTCAGAATACAATAACTAAGCTGCGGATTTTTAATTACAAAAATTTCCATCTTCTTTAATATATTGAATAGGTTAAAAATAATATAATGGTACCTTTAAATTCTTCTAATGTTTTTGCTGCTTTATTAAAATTATTATACATATAATTATATATTATTTATATGATTATATTATATATATAATTATATATTATTTATTATATATATTTATAAATTACACTTACTCACGTTTACGATAAATGCATAAATCCGCAGTTTAACGATAACATTCTTTATCTCCTGTCTCGTAGCAATGAACAGATAGTATTTTGCTGAAAGATCTGTTTATTACAAACTAGGAGAATTGATCTGTACCGGTTTCGTAACCTGTTGATGAGTCAAAGAGAATCGTTAGAGGATCGTGGGGAGGATTGTTGGAAAGTTGTCGAAGACCTCGATATTGAGAAATGATGCGCGCAGAGGAAGCCCAGAAAGACAGATTTAAAAGCTGATTAAACCAGGAGGATCTCGCCGAATGGATCGTAACTCGTCTACATCGCTCCGGAGACACACGCACGGTGGAGTGGACGGTGCAGGGGCCTGGACCTGGAGAGGAACGTGTACGCTAGTTAGTTAGACCCGCTGGCGGAGTCTCGGGGCCCGAGAAAACGATGCACGAGCTCCCTCGATGGCATTGGTAGCCGTAGGTAGGACCCAGTGCGTGTGCCACGCCGTATATTTCACCCGGGTGGACACTGTCGTTGTGTGTGCATTGTCGCATCCGAGGTATGAGGTCCGACGGAGATACATATTTGTTACCGGAGATGTCCCTTCCCAGCGCAGACGTGATTCGCCTTCGCGACTCGATGAAGATCTCTCTCGGCTGATTGACTTTGTTTCCACGACGAGCTCGTCCCAGCTTTTTCGGCGATCACTTTTCTCGAAAAGCTCGCTAATTAATGGCCCCGCGGTACGTTATTTCTCATTCCGGTTTCTCGATCCTCCACTCCGCTTATCTTTCATTCTTCGCCCTGCGGAACGACCGAGCTTCTTATGATTTTCCAGTTGTTTTGAGTTTGTAGACGTTTGTGTTCGTTGGGACTTTTCAATTCCTACAGAAATTCTGGTCGTGTTTAACCCCTCAATTGCCAAAGAGAAAAACGTCTACTAGAATGAAAATTTTGTGCAACCGAGTTTTAATCTAAAAATTGATTGCTTCTTTCTAAACACTGCAAATGGTTCTAATCATTTGGCCATGCACTATAAACTTTCTTGGATAGGTTAGCGTCCTCAGCTCTAAACAATTATTGTTACAAACATTTAATAGTTAATATTTTGAAAATTGTATGTTTTCGTGTTTTTTAAAAATTTTATTTGTATTTATTTTTTTTCTTATAGACGCAATTTTAAGTTAATCTTAAAAATGGTCCAAATCAGTGACCGAAACGTTAATTATTTAAAATAATTAGCGAAACTGCTTAGTTAAGTTTAGAGATCATTTAACAATTCACCACAAATGTATGCAGGTGTCTACCTCATATTAGTGATATTGTATTTTTTAAATTTCCACGGATATTTTTTAGTCTGAAATGTAAATTAATTTGTGATCACCTAGGAACATAAAAATCGACAAGAACTTTGAAATTTGCGTACAAACAATGTTAGAGAAGTTCTAGAAAGATGCTGAAAGATTAGGTCTGGGTTAGCTGCCTTAAAATTATTCTACTATAGAGACGTTTTATTTCTCGCAGGATTCTGATCGTGTTCAAACAATCATTTTTGCATTACCTCGATCTAACTGCGTCTTCTTTCAATCTTCTCTTTGCGCCTCATTCTCGGCGCGGTTCACCGATCATTTTGACACAATAATTCGCCTCTGTTTTCTTCGTGTACGAGGGGACAGGTTCTCTACATATTATCCGGGAGTCGTAGACAATTTTTCTAATTAAGCGACCGCCATTCTGCGCGCGGTCGTTTGATCGTTTTCTGCATGCGTCCCGACCGGTAGCGCGATTTATCATGTTCGAAGGAGATGCATATTTGTTACGAGACGGTGTCCCTCCTGCTCCTCTTCCTCCCCACCCCTACTGTAGACGTGATTCGCATTCGTGATTCGAATAAAGACCTCCGGCTTGTTGACTTCGTTTCCAGAGCGAAGCTCGTCTGGAATCGCGAACACGCTCCGAGGGAGAAAGTACGATTGGCAGCCAGCTCTATCGGGCCAAGGGTTCCCCCTTCCTTTTTATGTCTCTCTAATGGTCTCCCATGTAATCGACGAACACCCCGAAACCCTCTGGAAAGAAAATTGACCACCGCCATAGCTACCAGTCAATTTCTTTGTTAACTACGATCCGATCGGCATTAGACGACCACTCGCATACCGCGAAATTATTAGAGCTCACTCGGAATTTTTTATTATTTCTTTTTTCATAAAGAATTTTAGTAGTCGTTTCTATTCTGGCGCGTAGCTAAATCTCAAGCAAAGTTCACAGAGTACAAGACTTATAAATCTTCTCCATTTTTTAACAATTTCACTAGAGGTTCAAGCAACACATATTTCTCAATTTAAATTGCACCCACCTGTTTTAGCCATAACTGTATAAAAGAATTTTTCTTTATCACCATCCACAGTGGTTCAACGTAGACGTTACAAAGTAAGGGTGCAAGCTTTATAATCAATTAATAATAATTATTAATGCTTCTCACCAGTGTTACGAATAAAACTTAACGACGTAATTTGTTCCCAAGATGTGGTACATGGTTAAGAATAATATTTCCAAAATCCTTGCAGGAGTTATTTAGTGCAAAGCTAAATCTAAGAAACCGGCATCTGTCTTTACGATGGCCGGAGTTCCCCATGCGTTCGAAAGCGGAGTGGAGCTAATTAGCCGTCACCTTCTCGCTGGCTCATCCCCAATTACCCAAGAATTCGCTTTTATCGATCGGCGACAAGATCACCGGCCAAGGTAACCGTTAAATATCCAACGTTTCCTAAGAAAAAGCTGGTCGCGCCGTTAGGAGGTAGGCAAGGGTGAACCCCTTTCAGAGGAGCAGAAAAAAGAAACATATATCCTCGTATCCATTATCCAGGGGACTGTTGGAAGATCGAGCTGTGCCTCACCGAAAGATTACATCTTCTGGGGTTTCCGGGTTCGACGCCGGAGGCTCGTTGTAAATTTACGCCCGTCGATCGCTACCCTTGAGGACAATCATTCGGCGGGGAGACGAAGAGGGTATTTCGTGATCTCCGCCACGCGCTTAATCGGTAATTAAGGCTTAAGCCTCCACTCTGGTCGGCAGCTTTCTTCCTCTTTCTTCCTGGCGAGAGGGAAAGAGAGGAAGAGAAGAAGGTCCAGGATGGTCAGGCCCGTTTCCCTCGCCTCTCGTCTTCGACTCGTCCACTCGACCCGAGTTATTCCGTTGGCGTTACAATTTTTTTCTCGCGTGCCTTTACTAGGGCACTCATTAAGGGGAGGCCGGAGGGAAGACCGACCGACTCGTAATTAGTGGCACTAACGAGGGACGCGCTTCTTGCGGTGCGTGTACGCGCGTAACACCGGTGTGCATCCGTGCCACGGCATCCGCGATTCCCGATTTTTCTGCCGACGACGCCGCGCCGCCTCCGTTCGCCTCCTCAACCCTCACTTTTTCTTTCAGCCATGCTCAAATACCTGGCTCCGATGCCTCCACGATATTTAACTGTTGCGTACCGGCTCCAAAAACTATTTCAATATTAAATTTGAAATTTAAAAATGCCGACACAGCCGACTACTCAAATATTAACCCTCAGCCACCCCTCAGAAGTGACTCGGAGTGACCACTCAAATTTGTTGTACCATTATTCACGATATATTGTTTAGATTATTAAACACGTTGATATCTAATCCATGAAATTAAAGAAATTATATAGAATGGAATTATTCAAGGTCGGAAGAATTGTTTAATTTTCGAGTTAAAATAGCTCCGAGTGCAAAAGGCTAAGTAAAATATCAAGAAATTGGGAAGGTGGTTAATCGGAAAATCTATCCCGATAAAACTAGTTGTATTTTTTTATATGTTGTAGCTGATGATCTACTCAACAAAAGATGTAACGGGCACAAAGCTAAATGGACAGTTATCGAATTATAATTAGTTAAACATGAGAAATTCGAGCTACCGAATATTCGAATCGCAAGAAGTATATTTACTTTACATTTGCTTGCCGCACCACCACTCTTTTGATTTTCACACGGACCTAAAAACTCAAAAAATACTACGGGAGTGACGAACGATGGTGTTCTTATCTCTGCTATGACACGCAAAGATTTCTGTGAAAGACTTCTGTTCGCAGACCTTCTCAAGGTCATTCGAAATTCAAAAGTAATGACATCACCTAACAGATTTTGTGCAACCATAATATTTTTGTTTCGAACGTTTTTCCAAAAAATAAATACTTTTCGAATTTCTCATGTGTGACTGATTATAACTCGATAACCGTCCTATATTGAATTTTGTGACCATTACATGTTCAATAGATCATAAGCTACAACGTATGAAAAATCCAACTGATTTTACCGAGATAGATTTTTTCTATGTATAATATATATGTTATATATATTTTTTTAATTATTTTTATTAATATTATTATTATGTTATTATTATATATTATATATTATTTATATATAATAATATATAAATATTATTAAACATATATTAAACATGTTAAACATATATATAAAAAAATATATGAAATAACTGGGTCTTTTCGCAAGCTAACATTTGGTCAAGATAAATAGATTGAAAAGAACATAGACTCGCAACTGACCTCTTTGTTACATAAATAATAGTCGAGTTTTCTTCGCGTCTTCAAAAACCCCTGAAGTCGTTCTGTCTGTAATTACTAGCGTATAATTAACAGAGACACGAATATCGTCGAGCTTTTTGCGATACTTAGCTGACGTCCGTCTAGATTTCATCGATTTGCGAAAGTCGCGATCGGATCGCGTTCCGCCATGGTGGACCAGAACGGCGGAACGTGTCCAAGAAGGTGGAGAATGACGAGCGAGCTGAGTAGGATAAAGTTGGCCGGCAAGAAAAGAAGAAGAAGAAAGGGAGGAGGGCAACGACGGCGACGACGAAGAAGACGACGACGTAGAAGAAGAAGAAGAAGACGAAGAAGAAGAAGAACAAGACGTGAAAGAAGAAGGACGGTGCAGGATGGAAGGAGGCAGGAATTCCAGTGCGTGGGTCTGTTGCCTCTTAGACAACGTTGCCTCGAACCCGCGTCTCTATCAGCCACCATAAATAATTCTCCGGGGTAACGTCGGTTGTCTTTTCTCCGTCGCACGCCGATCGGCCTCCTTGTTCCACAAGGTGGCCGTGGTACCGCAGTGTTTTTCGGCCACGGCGTTGAACACGGTGGCATCGGTGTGTCCGTGGACCGGTTGGACTAGAAGCGCTCGTATACGTTGGGCCCTTTAAGAGAGATAGCACTCGAGATGGGGGAAAAAAGAACAGGTGGAACCGGGGGTCCCTGGACCCTCTTCGAGCCAGCGTAGCCCCGATCGAGGCTGAATCGAATTTGGCTTCGGGTCTTAATTCTTCGCTGGCCCAACAGCCTATTTTCTGTCTTTCCGATCTGGCCCTATATCCACTCGATGCTTATTACGTCAGAGGACCTAGCCGATGAATGAAGCGCTCCATCGAACATGGAAAACATGGAACATACCTCTGGAAGATACTAATCAGCCTCTGGAAGCTTCTCTCGATGATAGAATTGGATCGAAGAACTTGGAACCAATGAAATATAGTGCTAATAACAAACTAGATTGGATCAATTTCACGTACTTGAAGACATCACCTTCTCAAACGTTGCGGTAGTCGTTGAAGAGTCGAAGCCACGCATTTGAGCAGGGTTGAGAAAGTTGAAAAGACGAACGGAGGCGGCGGAATTTTGACTTTCTATTTTGTGGAGTCTAGCAGGAGGGCGGCTCCATCTGAATGCTCGGAAGAAGTCGGACACGGTTCGGGTGATTTGTCTCGAGTTGCGTACAGAAGAGTTGCTGATCCAGAAGAAGGTCCTCGCAGCGTCCTGCCATTGACCCCGATTTCACCTCCTCGTCCATCGATCCGTCGAGACTGCTCGGACCGGAGCGTGGTCGGTTTTTGTTCGCGCTAATTGCGGGACACCTCTTCGTGTTTTCCCGGGCTTAACGACCAGCTGAACACCTTCCTCGTTCCACAAGGGCCGTGTGTGTCTGTGTGCCCACCGGTCAACGGAATCCTCTGGCGAAGCTTTCAGGCCCCGAAGAGGATTGCGGCCCGGTCCCTCTCACCTGCTCCCTAAAACGCGAACACGTTTTCGAAAAAAACCGGGAACTTGGCTAATTGTCGTTGGAGCATTAGCCGAGGTCCATCGGCGAGCCGGACTTTTACGACGAAGGGGATACTGGAGAAGTGGCTTCTTTCGTAGACTGGCTACCCTGCCTGACTACCTCCTTGTCTTCGGGTTCGTCGAGGAACCAGCTCGATTTTTTGTCGTCGCGCACCTGCCGGCAGACCTGGGGTAGATTTTAAATAAGGGGATATTGGACGCTGAGGAGGAGGAGTGGCCGCTGCCCGTGGCTGATAACAGGGTGACGGGAGGCGGGGATGAAATATGCTGCCATTATGTATATTTGTTACGACGTATTGGTCGCCGGCGAATATTAGCTCTTCATTAGCTCCTCGCGATTTCTGCCAGAAAGACACGTGCCGATTTTTCATGCTGCTTTGGTAGTGCAAGGTAATGTGTCCACTCAGTTTCATATTCACCCAAAATAAGAAGTTGCAACAAACAAGCTTTAAATCAATTTCTTAATAATCTTGATACGTTGACAATATCACATCGTTATCTATTGGTTGCCGGTCATTATTAACTCTTCATTGCTCGTCGCGATCTCTGCCAGAAAGACACGTGCCGATTTTTCATGCTGCTTTGGTAGTGCAAGGTAATGTGTCCACTCAGTTTCATATTCACCCAAAATAAGAAGTTGCAACAAACAAGCTTTAAATCAATTTCTTAATAATCTTGATACGTTGACAATATTACAACGGTATTTATTGGTTGCCGGCGACTATTAACTCCGCATTAGCTCCTCGCGATTCTTGGTACAGCAAGGACTGGTCATGTAGTTCCCCATTCCTATACTTCTTCAGTTGAATTTTTGCTTAAAATGTATACAGGCAAACTAATAAGATCATATGTTGAAAAATTATTTTATTGATTGTGGGGGAAAGTACAAAATTAGATAATATTAATATTAGAAAATTTTCCAGTTATCTTTTCAGGACTCGAAAGTCGCTATAGTGGCTTGAGTTTTGATAACAGAGTATCTATTATTTATATTCATAAATGTAATAATTAATTTTTAAATCTGCGAAGACAAGTAATGATTCACACCATGCTTGCATTGAACAGCATCGACACGCTAGTGAACGCGTTCACGTGGTTTAGGTGTTACGCAGAATAGGTAACAGCCAGGTCATAAAAGATTCCAACGATGGTAGTAACAATGTGTTACACGTTTCTCGCGTTTCGCTTTCTAAGCACGGCGTTTCTAACACCAGAATTCCTTTCGGCAAGGAATGCTCATGCACCCCATGCCACGAGGTGCTAATTTCCGTGAGGGAGCCCTCAGCTCGATGATGTTTTTGCGTGCAACTTTGTTATGGGGAACATCTGCCGGCTCGCTTCATAAAGTGGCTGGCATCGGCGGGCCTCTCGTGATCACAGAGGAAGTGGAGGGTCTAAATTGTAAATTACGAGTCGAGTCGGACGGTTTAGACGTGTAAAAAGGGAATAGCTTGATCTCGGGGGCAGGAACACATATTTTACGGGGGTAATAATCAGCTGGCCGAGGTTGGCCAACCTGATTGCAAGCGGAAAATTGCTATCGTCGACGATCGACTCAAATCTTTCCCTGTTTGGAAAACATTACAAACGATTCCGGCTTAGGAACGAGTTATTGCCTTCGATCTTAATAGTTCATTGTTCTTCTAAACATTCTTTTCTCTTAACCCCTAGCCTTTATTTATTTTACAACCACAGTGATTGAGCTTCTTCGTCATATAGAATTTCAGAAAAAGACAATTTGCTTCACACTCTTATTTCTTCATCGCCTTTCATGATTGCGTTTTGTCGACCTCGACAAAGATCATTTTACTGGCGTTAATTCTAGACTAGATTTATAAACTATTTTTCATTGCAACATCGTATGCCGAATTTCACGGTTTAAAGAATGTAGAAAGAATATATTAATTGAATTAATCTGACTCTGTTAGAGTTTTAGGCGGACGTGATTCGACAGAGTCACACTTGTTACTTTTTTCGTTTAATCCTCGGCAGACGATTCTCACAACTATGTAATTGATGAAGTTATGATTAATCTAAGACATACGATTTTTACAGCTATATAATTGATGATGTTATAATTATAATTGATGATTAGTCTTCCCGTTGTTCCAAATGTAGCACAGCTGTTAGTTTAATCATCAGAAACTGAGTAACTAAATGACTGGGTACAAATATATCCAGGGCCCATTGCCAGAGGGTCAACCTCTTCCAGGACGAATTTTCTAAAGTAGAAAGAAGAGATATATACAGTAGTGCAATTAAAAAATGTTTTAGACAAAAGTTTCTCAGTACTTGATGAGCTACATGTTCTATTCTTAAATCTGAAAAAATGTTTTTTATGTTTCTTAAATGGCACTATATCTTTTGGACATCATATGATTGTTTCTGACGCCGAGACGAGTTTAACAGTGTTCTATACTATGACCTTGAAATGATTAATTGAAATGAATAATTTTGAATGAAGAATTATTTCTTACAATATAAATCAAGTTACATTAGATGTTCGAACTGCGATCCACCTTCAATGATACAGAACTCCGCTCTTTGTATTAGATTTTTCGTTGTTGCCATAATTAGGGCGTCTCGGTTTACGTTATTACATGCAGTTGTTATGCGATTTCGAAGTTCCTGAACATTATTGATTGCTGTATCGTAGATACCGAACAATTTAAGAGCAACAATTCAGCATCCCTGAAGAGTTTCACACGAACGCTATTAATTCTCTGGATATTTTCTCCGTTGAACAAACAATTGGGTCGTTAATATTTCATTCACGCCCCTCTACGGTCAAAATCCATGGACCTAAATAAAGCCTCCCTTCCTGGAGATGGAGAGAGGGAGCCAGGCCATGGATGAGAGCACGGCGAGAGAGAGTTCCCCGCGAGCGTAATAACTTAATTACGCGATGCCGTGGCTGGATAACGTTCGGGTGTTGAGCGTGGGGGCCACGGGAGGTTAAGGTGGGCCCACAAACTTTTCGTACGGCGGATCCCGACGAGAGAGTCGGTTGTCCGAGATCCGGGGATCCTCCGGGCCAAGGACGAGGAAGGGTGGAGATGCGGGACCGGACTGTGGGTACTACGAGAAGCGTGGGCGTCTTGCTCTTTGGCCCGCGGGGGGTTTTTTGTGGGGCGGACAGAGCCGCATTCTCTTATTTATTGCCCGGAATATTAAGTTACCCACGTTACCACGGGGCACCGTGAGGCCCCCATGGATCCTAACCACCAGCACCGCTAGCGCACACTCGCCGCACCGCACTCCGTCTCGCGAGCTTTCGAGCAATTTAATCTTCCCCGATACTCTCGATCACTTAGTTAGCGATAATTATCTCTGTCATCGTTCGATCCCTCGACGGCCCCAAAAGTTTCTTAAAACTACGATTATCGTTGTTGGGATTGGTTGGTGGAGGTTTGAATAAATGTCCGTAGATTGTTTGCGAAAAGAAGAAATAAACGTGTTAAATGTATTTGTTGCTGCTACCTGCAGCCTATTTGTTGTTTTATATAAACATAAATCTTTAGCTTTAACTTTAACATACATACAACGTTACTTATGAACATAACCTAGTTTATCACAACGTGAAAATAGTATAAAGTTCTTTCGAAGCATTCTTGTGCGACTGACTAAAATCAAACCTAACCTTGTATGTTGAATATTCAACAATCGTGTCCAGTGCAGAATGTCCACCTCAAAAATTACATCAAAATTCAAGCAACGGTAGTTGATATCGATAGATATCAAATTTCAACTCGCTCGAAACTCAGTCCGAGGTCCCGTTTCTTTTAGTACTGGGGAAATAGTATAGGACACTTAACTGTGCGAAAAAACACCGCTTAAGTTTGCACTACCGTAATTAGTGGGAGATCGAAATAAAACAATCTGAAATTTAAATATTCCGTCTTTTCGATCGTAACGAATTAATAGAAATTGGTTTATGTTATCGGCATACATGTTTCAGCCTAGTTTCTACCAGCATGGAATACAATAACACGTTTAAATACTTAAATAGACAGTTTATATTTATATTTATATTTATATTTATACTTATATACATTTATATATATATATATATATATATATATATGTATTATTATTATTATATATACTTATATTTATTTTTATACATAGCAAGTACGGTGAAAAATTATTTTGTGGCTACTAATGATCTTGTGAAACACATAGTACAACTACAATTTATGATATTGGCGCACTGATTCGATCAATTGTAGAAATATAGCAAGTTTGCAAAATATTACATGAAATTTAATTTTCAACGTTTCTCAAGTAAAACATAGTACAACATTCAATATTTTTCAAGCGCAAAATTTCTATTGAAAATGATCCATACTTGTATCGAAACGTTAAAAAAACTTTTGGATCGAACCTGTGCGCTGAAAGTAATTTCTGTACCGAGTAATCTGGAATTTACTAGTGATTTAAGAAGGCAGCCTCCTTTTCCAAACCAGTAGAAAAATTGTAGAATTCCCAAACGGTTCCGATCGTCGAGGTAGCCGGAATCATAACAATTGTTGAAAGCGCACGGTCCATAAAGCTTTCCGAGCCGATTCAAATAGCCTCGGGACACGAACAGTACCGGGAACACATGCATGAACCACCAACATCGGCACACGGTGTCTGGACCCTCGTATCGAGCTTCTCCTTCTGGTTCCTCTTCGTTTATCCTCCTCGGGATTCCGTCTCCCGTGGATCGTCCAGCGTATGCCCCTCGCTCATCTTCTCCTCTTCTGTGTGTATCCCGACGAGCACCGCGCAGGAGGATGAGAGGAGGCAGCCTCTCTATCGTACATCGAGGATCTAAATTGATTTTAGATCCCGGGAACCGATTGGGACCCCGGCAAGAGTAGCTTCGCGTTAATTAAGAGAGTATGTGCTGCCGTCTCAATAAAGCTGGATCTTTGAATTACGGAATTATGATAGGAGCCGGTGCTGGGTAACTCGGTGTCCGAAGCCTTTGCTTCCGGATTACGAGCGTCCAGCAACTGTTCCGTCATCAGAGCTTCGCCAGGACATCCTACACTTTTCTTGACCTCAGCTTCCACGTAAATTATCTGCAGACAACCGAACGGAAAATATAATCTCATATCTTTCAAAAATGTTGTCACGAAAAGTTTTCAGTATAGTTTACGATATCCACGGAATCAAAGATTCGTAGAACTATTCAGCTGATTAACCTATATAAATAAAAATAATATGCTGTTCGTTGGTAAGACCGACTTAGCTAATTTTCTTTTTAACGTTCGTAATAGTTCAGATAAGGTTTTAAGGAAACTAAAAGTGCTTTTTGAATCGTATTTCAAATCAAGTCTTTTAATCAATATTTCAATAGGAATTTACATTATCGACAAATTTATAGAAATTTGGACAGGACAACTGCTAGTTAAACAAGAATTTTGAAGTAATTAATCAGAACATAGCTAGCTCTACCATATTAGTGGAGCACCATTAGTGGAGCAACTTAACCCGATGCTAAACACTGATAGCTAAGTCCTCATTGTATTTATCCATGAACTCAAAAGTTTGCATAATAATTCAGCTGACCAACTAGAAGGTTCCTCGTTGGATTGGCGAGAAATGAGCCAGAACATGATCCAGCAATATTACATTAGTGTACCACAATGTCTTCTGACCCTCGACGGAGTCAGGTGCAACGCTTGCAAAACCTTGGTGGAACAATTTCAAAAGAATGCTACGTACGCTTGCAGAGTTCAACGCGGAGTGCACTTATAAAGTACAAGAGGTCGTTCGTAGCAGGCTGACAGCAGAAACAATGTAGAATCCGGCGACGGGAAAACGAAACTGTTTGTTGCGCGCGTATACAGAAGGGAGATGACCACTGTGGAGCAGGTATACATACTACTCGCGCTAAGGTCAAAATACAAAGCAAAAAGAGGTGGACGATGAAGCGAGGGGACCAGGGTTAGCAGCCTGTTTCGGTCGTTCATAAATCCTCCACCTTGGATCCAGCCTCACCCACCCCTCCCGCCCCTATGTCTCGGCCATAGCATGGTTTTACACGTACGCACACATCCGTAGGGAAATTTAGTCGCGCGCACACCAATCCTCCTTACGTTCTTATCCAATTTCTTATCCCTCTCCTGCCTCTCTCTCTTTTTCTCTCTTTCTCTCTGACCCCCTCACGGCTCACCGCCATTATGCTTCGCGTCCCTTCATTTGTTTTCCGGTTTCTCCTTGTCCGACCACCCCTTTCCTCTCCCTGGGGGAGGTCACCCACGCAGATTTAATATGGAATCGCGTAAACACGTGGTTTCCCGCGAAACAAAGACGGGACGACTCCCTGACGGGCAGGATTAAACGGCGAGCGACCGTGTTGCTGCGCCGACTTCTCGTGTCTCTATTTGACTTTCTGCACGCTGCAACACCGTCCCTATAAATTCTTATGACGACCTTCTTCCGACCGGGTCGTTAACACTGGACCTCCTCACCACGGCTGAATCGCCGGCTTTTTATTTCGCCATTATCGAGACCATTGGGCTCGTGCTTTTTTTACCCTTTCGCTATTGGGTCATCGCAAAATTCATGTTTCGTGATCTTTCATTTGCCTTTTGTTACACAAAATGTTGCAATCGGTCGATTAAGTAGTCACAATTGTTTAAACCAAGCTAACCAGAGTTTCTCAGTAGAGGGAGCACTACCATTGTACCCCCTTTAGCTCTTTATTATATAGCTCTTTGTTATAGAGAGCACTTCGTTGTACCTTCATGGCTTTAGAAGAAACATTTCACTATTCGATGCGGCTCCTCATTTTCTCTAGCAAAGTTTGATAAATTTAAGGATCTAGATGAAATAGGCGAACACGAGGCCGGGTTTACATAACCTCACTTTATGGTATTTAAACATGAGATGTGCTCGATAACGATACACTACAAAAAGTATTAAGCTTATTTAAAATACATTATTTGCAAAAGGAAGAAATTGATTTGCAAAACCTATATTTTCACTTACACCTTCAAATATTCAATTAACCCAAGGAAAGATATAACTGAACGTTTTTCGGAGGCTGGATATCTTGGGGATCAACGTCAGCCGTTTTCGGAAACGGCGCAGCCCTAGTGATCCCGCCAGCTCTGTGAAGAAGATCTCTACCACGAATCAATCAACAAGAACATACATCTGCTGCACTATGGATTTGCGTAAATTTCACGAAAACCTTGAAACATTTAATTAACTTGAGGAGAGATGTAGTTTGAACATTTTCGGAGGCTGGATATGTTGCGGATCAACGTCAGCCGTTTTCGGAAACGGCACAACCCCAGTGATCCCGCCAGCTTTACCCTGTGGAGAAAATCTCTACCACGAATCAATCAACAAGAACATACATCTGCTGCACCACATTCCATGTAGTTACAGTTAATCCATGACCTTCAATAACTTCTTGAAGAATTTTAAATCGTTTAATTTACTTTTTCACGTAAACCTTGAAACATTCAATTTACTTGAAAGACGTAGTTGAACGTTTTCGGAGGCTGGTATCTCCGGAATCAACGGCAGCCGTCTTCGGAAACGACGCAACCCCAGGAAAACCCAACAACTCCACCCTGTGGAGAAGATCTCTACCACGAATCAATCAACAAGAACATACATCTGCTGCACCACATTCCATATAGTTACAGTTGGTCCATGATCTTCAATAACTTCTTGAAGAATTTTAAATCGTTTAATTTACTTGAATTTTACGAAAACCTTGAAACATTTAATTAACTTGAGGAAAGACATAGTTGAACGTTTTCGGAGGCTGGTATCTCCGGAATCAACGGCAGCCGTCTTCGGAAACGACGCAACCCCAGCGATCCCGACAACTCCACCCCGTGGAGAGGTCTCTACCACGAATCCTCGAGCAGATTACAACAGGGTACCTACACAAGGGCATTCAATTAGAGAGGATACTTTACAGCGAGCGTCCAGGGTTGATCCGCCCCTGGTGCGATCGTGCAGGTTGCATTCGGCTACATGTGTGTATACGGTGGGTGCCCAGAGGATCCAGTGGTGTGGACCAGTCGAAATGTGTTGGTGCACTTCGTGGTAGAAGGTGGTGGAGGTGGAGGTGTGTCGACAATCAAGATTACGTGGGCGGATACACGCGCAGCCCAGCGCCGGCGGCCTGGCTGTCCTGTCCCGCTTCTTCTTCTTCTTCTTCGTCGTGGCCATCCTCTTCTTCTTCTTCGTTGTCGTCTTCTTCTTTTCGTTCCATCTCCGCTTCTCGTGTCCCTCCACCCGGTCCACGATGTTCTGCGTGGTCGCTGCCTACACTATTTACAATTCCCGCGATGTGTGTACAAGTGCACGCATAGGTTGCACACTTTAAGGGTACTCTAGATCACTCTCCCTCTCGTTCCAACCAGATCCCCGATTAACTTACATCACGGAATCCGCACTGACGGCACTTCCCCGAGAAGACGATCAACTGGGATGGCTCCGTCCTCGATCATCAAGGAAATTTATTTTCTCCCGACCGTCTGTCGTCTCTTCCCTGTTCCAACATTATTTATTTACAAAGATCCCATTCACTCTTTTACGTACAAAGTTGTCTCGAATACGTTTTATTATTATTTTTTAACGTTGTATGCATTGAGGTGAATTATTTGCCCAGCAAGACCCCAGTAGAAATTTCGGTGGTCCATGTTTCATCTGATGCTTACTTCTCTCTTTCATTTTCTATTCGAAACATTTTTTCCTCAAATTATAGGAGACTCTTAAACAATTATGATATTTGTTGATATTTATTGAAAATTATTTCTGCATGTGAATCATGTTGAAACAATGTATTTAATTAATTTTTTTAACCTTATTATTTTAACCAGGACGTTGTCCTGTTCAAATTTCAATAGAAAAAAGCACTTTCATTTTTTTCCGGGCAACTTTTCCAATTTTTCTTTCCCCGAAAACCTTATTCGAACTGTTACAAACATTCTTTTAGAAAATTAGCCAAATCAGTCTAGCCATTCTCAAGTGATGTGCTTACCAACGAACAGCATTATTTATGTTCATTTCTCTGAAAATGTTCTTTAACTTTTTTTTAAATATATTTCAAATCATGCAGTTAAAGGGTTAATACCGAGTATGCAGATTACGAAACTGTTTAATAAGAAATCCGATACTCCAGGCCAAATACCCCACCGTGCGACAATTGTCTGCAACAAGTTAGTCGAGTCGAATGATACTCAGCAATTCTAATATCATTAAACACAGACATTAGACACTGATCAGCAATGGCCGGTTAGTAGCTACTACCTCACGTTATATGCAACAAAGTTTCTCGTCAGCGCGAAAACTCCCGGTGAAATTCAAACTAACCGGTTATTTCGGAACGCACATCGATCAACTTGACCGCTCTGCTGGCACGCGGTTCCTGGATCAATCATCGTTTCAATTTGTGGACTGATAAAAATGACGGACGGTCTGCGCGTGCACCGGGCCTTCCTATTAGCGTTCGGTAACCTGAGATCAGGACCGGTGGTGTTCCCGCTACGATTCCACAGTATTACGGAACACGATATACATATATCGCGTCTCGTTATCTCGCGGATCGGCATCGTTAATTCTTCAGCCGATTCTTTTCCGCGAGCCAGCCGGCGTGCGTCTAGCGATCGAAGAAAATTGCGTTAGAAGCGGTCTGGATTTTGCAAGCTTGCCCCTCGTCTCGAAGTCCGCTAATTGGTTCCTTCGTTAATTCCGTCAGACACGTTGAAAGTCAACGGCGCGTCAGCTTCGATATAATGATCCCAGAGCCCCGGTGTGTTACGGTCTATCGAGCTCCGGAGCAGCCGTTTATAAAGTACGACGGGTCGAACCGTGCTCATGGTAACTAGATATTACTCACCTTTCAACGTGATCGCTCGTTACCTTCGCCGATCAAGCCCGGCTTTCCGATATTAGCCGTTCCACGAGGCAGAGCTCCATTCATGCCGCAAAACGACCCGTACCCTGACTCTCAGGGATCGTGTAGCGCGAGCTAATCATACTAATTAGTCGTTATACCGCGGTAATCCGCGATACCAATAAATCAAGCAGCTTTACGATTCGGCTCGAGCGAAAGAATGCTCCCGGGATTTTTTATTCTATTCCTTGAATGTATGTAACCTTAAAATTATTTTTTCAAATGACAAAATTAGACGATTTTTCTCGGAAACTATATTGTTCAAATTGCTGTGCAATACCATGTTCGACCAAGAGGTCCGATACACCTGGGAAAACATTCGAGTTCAATGTTCTTACGACTTTGACTTTGAAAAACGATTTCTTACTATGCTTGACCAATGCTTATTTTCACACAAAACTGTTTAATGCCCTCGAAAATTGATATTGTTTCTCCATAAAATCATTGAACTCCCCATTCACCCCATTCAGATTGTATCAATGAGCATTAAAACCAAGTATGATGTAAATCAGACCACGAACAAAATATCCCTCATACAAACGTTGCAACCCCTTTTCACCCCCTTAGGGGATGAATTTTTAAAATGCCGAAATAGGTGTTTGATTATTTATATCAAAGAGCATTAAGGCCAAGTATCAAGCAAATCGGACCACGAATAAAATTTTTCTCGTACAAAAGTTTTCCTCATACCACCCCTTTTCACTCCCTTAGGGGTTGAAATTTGTAAAATTCTGAAATAGGTGTTTGATTAATTATATCAAACAGCATTAAGACCAAGTTTCGAAGAAATCCGACCACGAACAAAATATTCCTCATACAAACATTGCAACCCCTTTTCACCCCCTTTGGGGTTGAATTTCGAAATATCCTTTCTTATCTCTTGTATAGATTATAAAGGAAACCTCTGTGCAAAATTTCAGCTTTCTAGGGCCAAGGATTTATATAATTGCTTGACAGCAAATGTGTCTGATCCGTCACGCTCCGAAGTGAAACGCTATTATAACCTCGAAGCAAGATTAGGTCAGCTCTTAGTGTGACCGACCTGCCCTCTGGAAGGAAGCCAAAGTTTGGAATTTTGCCACCAAACTTTGACGCCAGATTTTGGCCTGCAGTTTTAAACGTGTCTTTATACCCAAATGCCCGGTTTTCGCTCTGAAAGTATGATTAGAGACGTTTGTTCTTAACCTGGTGGAACAGATTCTGCTGACTGCGATATTGCGCATGTTTTCTCTATAGCCGTGCACCGCACGGTGTTTTCATGGAGCTCGGATAAAAGGATCACGGTGGATCGCGTGCTGAAGAGTGAAATATCGCGGAGGATCAGGGCGGGAAGTTCGAGGAACAACGCGTCGTCGTTAATTTCCCTGGGATCCCATGAAGCAGCGTGGCCGGGCGTCGCGCGAACAGCGTCGTAATAGCGCCGCGTGTGCTCGCGCGAAGCAAGGTCGACGCGAGCGCGAGCTTACAAGATTCTCCCGTTCCCTGGTTCTCCACCTCCGCCGCGGTATCGACCTCTTCCTTCTTCTCTTCGCCTCCTCCGCCATCATCCCCCACCTCCCTTCCTTCATCCTCCTTCCTCCTCTTGATCTTCATCCTTCTCCCGGTCCTCCTCCTGGCCGGCTCCTTCTCTCCATCGGCCAGCGCTAATAAAATGCACTCGGCTCGTTCGCTTCGCTCGCGCGAGAACCGCTCTTTACATTTACATGCCCGGACTCTCCTCGAGGCCGCTACGTGCCCGCGAGGACATCGCGCTCATGAATTTATCCCGCGGAGAGTCCTTTCCTCCCGCCGCGTCGCGCGGACCCGAGCGGAGGCCAAGATGATACCTGGATAACGCCGCTGTGTCATTGGACCAGTTCTCCGGAGACTAAACGCGGCGCGATACTCCACGAAAGCTTGTTACCCGCTGATTCTGCCTGCTTTCTACAAGCGATCTTGCTCACCAGAATTTCGTCGCGTTCGACCAGGTCTCCTCCGTTTGAGATCGATATTTGGTGGAAGTCGACTAGAAAGCCTTTTGTAGCATTTAATGTATAAATACTTTTATGTCGAGACTAGAGCTCGGACTTTTACCCGAGTATATGAGATACCCGGGTAGTGCAAAATTACCTGGGTATCTCATGAGATGGCCGAGTATCCGGGTATTTGATAAGACATAAGTCATAAATGATTTTATGCAATTTAAAACAATAATGAAATTAAAAGAACGTTGATATATTAATTTAAATTTATAAAATCGTTTAAAAGAATAAGTAATCGTAATATATTTATTTATCGTTATATATTTCGATATATATTTCAATATATATAATCAATATATATGTAAATATATATTTATTTTGCATGAAGATCCGCAGTGTGTATTCATGAGATACCCGGGTACTTGGGTAATTTTCGTTTACACGAATACCTGAGTATTCGGGTAATGCTGTTTACCCGAGTACCCGGGTACCCGAGTAATTTTTGTTTAATCGGGTATCTCACAGGTAAACTGGGTACCCGGCTATCTCATAAGTCACAGCTCTATTCGAGACTGTCCTTAGAAAGGAACATTCTTTGTACTATTACATATTCATTTGTTGTATTCTACAGATAATAATTTCATTCTCGTAAAATGTCAAGACTATCCTTAAAAAGGAACATTCTTTGTACTATTACATATTCATTTGTTGTATTCTACAGATAATAATTTCATTCTCGTAAAATGTCAAGACTATCCGTAAAAAGGAACATTCTTTGTACTAATACTTATTCATTTGTTGTATTCTACAGATAATAATTTCATTCTTGTAAAATGTCGACACTATCCTTAAAAAGGAACATTCTTTGTACTATTCCATATTCATTTGTTGGAATATATTTTTATACGTCTGCACAGTACAAAATTTGATACAAGAAGATAAGTAGACTCGCGAACAACGACATACGCGTATCTCGGTTTAGGCACGCATACAGGAACACACATATAAGGGGGCCGAGCGCCATCATAAGATTTAGGACGCAGGGACCAAACAACTTACAATAATTTGTACAGAGATGTCGTGATTAGTACTTTAACATACTGGTGTTCCAACAATATTGTATCGAACCCATGAGGTTCGACAGTGGTTCGATTATTCTTTGCACTAGCTAGACAAAATTATTTTGTCACGGGTTCTGCTCAATTCTGGATGAAACTTTCATTCAAAGAACTAAAGAATTTCAACTTTTCTCTGGTTATCTTTTGCACACTACGCAGAGGTCTATCCGATGGCGATAATAGTTTTT
Source organism: Lasioglossum vierecki (assembly GCA_028455595.1). NCBI lineage: Eukaryota > Metazoa > Arthropoda > Insecta > Hymenoptera > Halictidae > Lasioglossum > Lasioglossum vierecki. The sequence goes on along the minus strand of CM052339.1, from coordinate 10,040,335 downwards.
GCAGGTGGAAATACTTCAGACATTTGATTACTTCAGACGTCCTATTTTTCATACCATAGATCGACAGAGTATAAAATTTTGAGTATAATAGTGTTGACCTTTGTATATCCTAAAACTAATAGTTAACGAGATATTATCCAAAGAAGAAAGAAAATTGTTTCATAATATCTTGTTAACTATTAAATGTAGAACATATGGAGGTCAATACATTGTTACTCAGAATTCGATGGTCTATCGATTCACGATACAGAAAGTAGGTGTTTCCATTTAAAAAAAATCAAGGTGACTTTGAACTGTCCTCTATGCCTCCACCCTCGTAGAAAATGTCTCTGTCATGACATGTCCCCCTCTGTACCCTGCAAATTTTGTTGATAACATTATTCCATATTATTACAAATAACGAAGATATTCAAGCTGGACATAATTATTATCCCACCCTGTATATAATTATTACCACTAATAGAATTATCCTAGATCGAATTAAGAGGGTGTTTTCGTTGCCAACGGTCCAAAAATCACTTTTTATCTCATTCTTTTCGAGTGTAAGTGTTCTCAGCGAGGAGTAAAATGGAAGCTGTGAAACTACCTAATATTGGTAAAATGTTCAAAATTGTTTCCGACTACAAAGAACCAAAAAGATTACAAAAACGGCTCAATATCATGTTACGCGGTGGATCACCTGTGTTTGACAAATTCAGCAGTCGTGACGGTCCGGAAAAAAGGGGAGAACGCGCTCGGGCCGGGCCCGATCGAAGTCGGATCGGCTCGCGAATTACAAATTTCGCTTGGAATAAGAAAGTCTCCGGCGAAGAACTTAATTTCACGATCGGTTTTCGCCGTGTGGCGTGGATGGGGTCCCGGCATTTATCCCAAAAGGAAGAGATGCGGCCGGTAATTTCGCCGGTCGGAATGAAGCGTGGCGTCCGGGCAAAAAGAGGGGCCTCGCTCGTTTTATGCTTTGCTCGCACCGTGTTGTACATTAGCTGTAGGTGTGCGTACACACCGGTCGGAGATAGAAAAAGACCGACGACCGGGGTTGTTCATCGCAACAAAGAGAAACAGAGAGAGAGAGGGGAGGGAGAGGTTGAAAGACCAGAAGGTAATTGTACGAGGCAATCACGAGCGCGTTACAGCGTTCTGCCTAAAAAGCGTGACAAAACGCGGTAGCTTCTTCAATTTAGAAAGAAATAGGAGAAAGGGGAGAGAGAACCGCGTCGAGGAGAGGGGCAACAGGTCGGGGCATAACTAAAATCTTCATCGTTTCTGCTCACGGGCGAAACTTCAGATGGAGGCCGTCCCGCAAAAAGTGAACCGACCCAAGACGAGTTTCAAAGGTGGACGATGATAAATAAGACTCGCGTTTTCCTCCTTCTCGGAACCACGAGCACAACCGATCCTCCACTCCGGTCGAGGTTCTTTACTCCTGCGGCATACCGATTTTTTTTGGCCCCTTCAGGAATTACGTAAGCGATTTGGAAGTCTTGAATTCTTACACACCACCCGGGTGGGAATCTTCTTTGTATTGTTTCCTGGGATCCGGGATCGAAGCGTGCAGTTTCTGCTCCGGTGGAAGTCGAATTTTTTGGTGCACGCCTCCCTTCGGATTTTGTTACTTGTCATGCCCGTTTTTCTGCCCGAGCTCTCTCTCTTCTCTCCCGTTTTTTCCCTCCGAGATCGCGTCGGACCTATTGCTTCCTTTTTTCACTCGTGATGCGCCGCGATTACGGCCCCTCCTTTCTTGCGGCGTCCCGCAATGATATAAACGGGCTTGTAGATAAATCAATCTGCGAGCAACTTTGCGCACCGTTGGCTTTTCTTTGCCTAACGATTTCGAGAGAAACTGCGGGAGGATAATTGTACACGTCCACGCAAAAACCAGGGAATCCGGCATTGAAAATTTGTTTAATTGTTAACTATCTGCAATATGTTAAAGTACGTAGTTCTTCGACATGGTACAATTTTTACTGAAGAACTGATGTGCTGGTTTCGTGCATCAATTTATTGAAGTGATACCTTCTTTAGGTGCACAGAATACACAATTGCAGTGAATGAGCCTGATCCGTCACGCTCCTAGGTGAAACGCTGTTCTTGTAAACTCTTATGTACGTGCGGTGTTGTGCACATAGTATTGGTCTGATTTTTAGCACTGAAATTAACTAGATTGTAGTTTAACGCGAGCACTTAATTATCAACTAATCTATAATTGTGGTATATGGATATGGATTATCAGTCAGATTATGGAATATCAATTGTTCTTCGGAGCAACGACGTCTTTTGAGGCAATTGTTCTTGGACAACGAACACGAATAGATCAAATAAAAATTGTTGTAACCTATATAATTGTTAATGACAACACCGGTCGCTCTTATGGATGAAATTCATATGACAATAAGGAGTTAAGAGGCAAAGGGCACCACGTGTGATAATTAGAAAGTAACTAGAATCTTACTAGATTTTGTATCGAAACATGGGTTTGCTTATACGAGCATGTTTTGAGCTGCACAAGGGTTCATTTGATAGAGGAAGGTTAACTGCACCACACTGTGCCTCATCATATCAGTCAAAAATGTCTACTTGTGACAGAAAAATAAGCCCAAAGTAGACCAAACATCGAGAAAAACACTAGCACATTTCGATGTACTTTTCTGTCACAAATAGACATTTTTGACTGATATGATGGTGCACAGCGTGATGCAGTTAACCTTCCTCTATCAAATGAACCCTTGTGCAGCTCAAAATATGCTCGTATAAGGTAAAAAACGACAGCTCGTGATTGCATTCAATGTCCCCATATTCCATTCATGATGCTAGAGTCTAAAGCAGGTCTAGAGCCAATTTTAGTTCAGCTAGTTAGACCAGATGGCGCCTAGTCAGGATTGTCAACGTGGAATCGCAACAACAAAAATATATGGGGCTTTATTAATGTCTCTTAATAGAGACATTAATAAAAAAAACGTGGAATCATAGCAAAATTGAAGCGTTAAACTGATACATATGTATGTTTATCAATGTTACCACACAAAAAACTTTCGTAGTTATGTCACGTGGTGCCCCTTGCCTCTTAATTGTGAAAGCCATGAACTAATTTATAAACTTGATGTTTTCACAAAACTAGTCTCAGCGAGTATGAAGAAACACTAACAAACCGCGCTAACTAAGATATTTGTAAAGTTTCTCGAAGTCTCATTTTGAAAAAAAAAAAAAATTCCGTAACTGTCGCGTTGTTGTGCTGGTTCCGCGAGCAACGCGAAGGGAAAAGAAATGGCGGAAAGGACTGCGACGCCGTCGATAAATGCTGGTCCGCAGCCACCCGTCGCGTCCGGCATTAGCTTCATTACCGAAAGGTCAGCCGCGACACTTTCTGACCTTCCTTTTCAAAGCTGCACGGGCACCCGGAGATAACGAGCAACGTGGAAAGAGAACGTCGTGGCATCGACGGCCGAGGAAACCATGCGAGGGAGCGACAGAGAGCGAGAAAGATGAAGAGAGAAACCTCCTTGTAAGGTAGAAGGAGGAACAGAAGAGAGAGAGAGAGATAGATGAGGAGCGAGAGAAGCAAGCAGCCGCCAAGTCGGTTCCTCTGTGCCGGTAAACGACCTTCGGCTCTTCTCTGGTTCCAACTTCTCTCCGAGCGTCAATAGAGTCATTAGTCACGGCCCCTCGATGTACCCACGATATTCGTTCCTCCTCTACCTGGGGCCCTGTCTCCCCTCTCGCCCCTCATTCGCTCTCTCCCGCCCCTGCACCGTCCCTTTTTCATCTCCACGGATCGTTACTTCCCACACGGCACGGAATGTCTTCGACGATGCGTCCGGTATTCTTCGAAGACGTCTTAACGCTCCTAGCGAATGTTCCGGGAGGCTGCTGCTGCGAATAGAGATTGATTTACAGGCGGCGAGTTTCCACAGCACGAGAATTTCGCCTAATCGCGGACCGGCTTCCGATCAGCTTCGAATCGGCTCCCTCGCTCTTCGAAAATGAGATCTCACCTCACGTTCACCTACCGTACTACATGCTCATTTAGGCCAATCCATTAATTATCTTAAGTTACAGTGTCTATGACGTGTTAACGACCATCGACGGTATTCTTTAATTAAAATTAATAAACCGGGCCAACAGAGTTTCTCAACGACGCAACGAACGGAGATAAAAGACGATACGAATAAAAATATTGTTATAAATCTTTTTTTTAATTTTTTTTAGAATGTTGCATCATCACCCAGTTCTGAGCTATGTTGAAAGTTTCAAATCTCTAGCTCACAGATAAACAGACAGACGAACAGAGAAGAAAACGAGCTAATAAAAACGTGGTAAAAAATTGGAAGAAATTTCAGAAATGACTTGATATCTGAAACACAATAAGACGAGCGATCTTTCTAAGAAATCGCAGCTTGATAAATGGTTGCTCTGAAATTAAACTAAACGCACAAACTTTTTTAAAAATTTTTTTTAGAATGTTACATTGTCACCGAGTTCTGAGCAATGTTGAAAGTTTCAAATTTCTAGCTCACAGATAAACAGACAGATGAACAGAGAACAAAAACGAGCTAATAAAAACGTGGTAAAAATTGGAAGAAATTTCAGAAATGACTTGATATCTGAAACACAATAAGACGAGCGATCTTTCCAAGAAATCGCAGCTTGATAAATGGTTTGCTAGGAACGATTCATCAAACGGTTACTCGCCGCGAACCGAAATTTACTAACAACAGATAAATTGATCGGCAATTGTTCTAATTTTCCACGGTCTTTATCTCCTCATTTGCAATGATGGATTTCCCTCGCGGGGATTGCACAACGTTCCATACGATCCATTGTGCTGTGCCTAAAGGCTTCGCTATGGACCTAACAATAAGTGAATTCCGATTGTTTTGCCAAGAAAGATTTATCGCGTTGATATGCATAGCGGAGCCGAGCTATCAGTCATCGAGTATAGTCAACGCGTAGTATTATATGGCAGCTGTCAGCTGATGTCGACGGGTCGAACGATTGACGTAGTCCGCCGATTTTATGTCGAATCCGTCGGCCATTCGTAGAACACTTCCTTATTGTGTACATAATGGAATCACGTTAATAGAAAGTGTCAATTTTATGGATCATTATTT
>CM052339.1:10011580-10035130 GCA_028455595.1 Lasioglossum vierecki | reverse complement strand
ATAGGAGGCTGTTGTTTTTTAATATTTATGTTGTATTTGGTTTTGGATGGCCACTAATTTTTTTGTATTGAGAAGACATCATTTATATTAAAATAAAGTACGATTGAAGCATGATGCCGCAGTAATCGGTACAGTTATCCTGGATAATAGGAGGCTGTTATTTTTTAATATTTATGTTGTAGTTGGTTTTGGATGGCCACTAATTTTTTTGTATGAGAAGACATCATTTCTATTAAAATAAAGTACGATTGAAGCATGATGCCGCAGTAATCGGTACAGTTATCCTGGATAATAGGAGGCTGTTATTTTTTAATATTTATGTTGTAGTTGGTTTTGGATGGCCACTAATTTTTTTGTATTGAGAAGACATTATTTGTATTAAAATAAAGTGCGATTGAAGCTTGATGCCGCAGTAATCGGTACAGTTATCCTGGATGATTGGAGGCTGTTATTTCCGTAGGAGAATGACGGGTTTTTGTGGGAAACGTTGGTGTTTCGATTTTCTCGTCAAGTTTGTAAGCTGTCTTCGTCGAGTTTGTAAGCTGTCTTCGTCGAGTGGACCAGTCCGTTGGATCGTGTCCCTCTGTCTATCCTCTCGCATCAGAATATCAGGGAAACCTGGCAGATGTTTCTAGGCAGCGCTTAGCTCGCCTCATTACCTCGAGTCACGTTAATGAGCTTGCAACCCTTAATACTTCACTCGGCTTCCCCCCGCCTCCCATTCTGCCGGTCGAATATAAACCGACGTAAGATGTGGCGACGGTCGCGAGCCACTCAAAGCAATCCGCCAAAATTATTGGAGACATAAAAGCACACCGAGAAGATGCGACCCGAGAAAACCGAGATTCCTCTAACCCTTAACTGGGCATACGATCTGTGGCATTTCTCGTTAGAAGCGAAAAGAAAATATTGAAACGTTGGAATCATTAACATTACTGCGAAGCTTTGAAGACGATAGCTTTGTAATTTCACCTGAAATTGTCAACAAGGAAATTTTACATCATTCACAAAAAGAGAATCCATTCCGTTAACCCTTCACTGCATGATTTTTTTAATTGGGATGAAAAAAAACTGAAAGAAGTTCAGTTTCTTTTGTTTTATTTAAAGGAAAATATAAAACAACATTTTCAGAAAACTAACCATAATATAGAATAGTAATGAAATACATTCATAGTTTACTAGAATAATTTATCAAGTTCTCTAGCAGGGGGAATTACCCAAGTGTAACACGTCCATTTTAATTAGCCCTTCACTGCATAATCTTTTTAATTGGGATGAAAAATATTGAAAGAAATTCAAACAACATTTTCAGAAAAATAAACATAATAAAAAAACACATTATTAGTTTACTATATACCAGAATTGTTAACTGTATTAGATATTATACAATATGCAGCGAAGGATTAAATTAGTGGTTTTATCAGGTTGCAAGAAATGTATAATCGTACTCTTAAAACCTTTTTCAACATTTGAAATTACACCAATCAATTTTTTGTCACAAGTGATTAAAATCTGCAGTCTTCTAATGACAATAGAAATAGTTTCATCAGTGCAAACAGTGTTTCCCTCCGTTAAAGTGAAGAACAGCAAATGCTATATTTCAATTTTAAAAATAATAAAAGATTTCGTGGATTAATCGGGACTGCAGCTCGAGGGAGCGAATGAAATATTTGGATTTAAACGTGTGATTTCCGTCTCCCAAAGTAGACGGAAAAGAAGCAGGCGAGGATGGCTGTAGGAATTTCAAGAAGACCCCTGCTCTGGCAGACAGGCCGTAGATAAAGATAGATGCGTCGGTTTCCGGCGTGTCGAGTTAACGACTCGAGTTTTATCTGTCGGTGCTCCCTCCGTGTCCCTTGTCCCTTGCCGACTGTCAAGCCCCGAAACCGTAGAAAGAGAAACGAACGCGGAGAAAACGACTTTCGAAAGCCAAATTAATAATGGGTCAATTAGCAGGTGAAAAATTAAAGGGAAATAAAACTTTGGTCGTCGATGAAAAATTGAAACCGTGTTCTGCGAGAGAAAACGAATTATACGTCTTCGCCGACGACGTCCATCGTTAAAATATATAATAAAAAACCCTGGACTGCTGATCATTAAAATTTCTTACTTCAATTGAAAAGCTTTGTATGAGCATGTTCAGTAACAATTTTGGTCATGTTACGTTCCATATTTAAAGTTAGACATTTCCACCCGGAATTTTCTTTTAATCATTTCATTCGATTCAAAGTAATATACAGGGTTAATAATTAATTAATTGTTTATCGATCGTCATTTATCTTTAAGATAATACAAAGCTTTACTCGCGGCGCATTGGTTCAATCATTTACAACAACAAATAGCCATTTTGTGACATACTAAACGATGGATTCGGATTTGATTCTTCAGGTTCGAGAATCACGTTAACTATTAAAAATGTTTTTAATTAGTCTCATCATTTTTTTGTGAGTCCTCTAGCGGATCTAGGATGAAACACCTTCCTTCTTTTAAAAACTAATTAAAAACATTTTTAATAGCTAACGAGTTTCTCGAACCTGAAGATTCAAATCCGAATCCAGCGTTTAGTATGTCACAAAAAGGCTATTTGTTGTTGTAAATGATCGAACCTATGCGCCGCGAATAAAACTTTGTAATATACAGGGTGTTCCAAAAATATAGTACTTCCTTGAAAGGGGTAAATAAACTACTAAGTTGAATTTGATAAAAGAAAACAGCATAGAACCGGAAACAGTGTGTTCAGCAAACAGAACATGGCTCCCAAAGCCGTTAGCCCATCAAACGCACGTTGCATTATATTCCCAACACATTCCTCGCTTCTTTCTGTGAAAATTACCGTGATGGCACGGAAAATATCGGCAAGAAGCTCCGTGGAAGATCGACAATGAGCGGAGGGAACAATTCCGAAGAAGGGAAACGTGAAGAGCGAATCGAAGGGGTTGACGGGGAAGAGAAAGGCGGTAGTGCTGCTGTAGAAAAAATGGCGGACAAAGCGATCGAGGACGGCGAGAAAGAGGAAGGAAGGAGAAGAAGAAGTCAGAGGCAGAGCCATGCCACGAGTCATCTGGCACTCAGCAGTATTCGAAATAGAATCGGTCTCGTTCCTTCCTCTCTTGTCTGTTATTCTTCCTCTCTGTCGGCCGTTTCTCTCCGGGAGTGAGAACGAAACAACGGGCAAAAAGACGTCGAGCCGACGGGGGCGACGATGTTTTCATTGTAATTATGTCCCCTGTCCCTCCGGCTTCTCCTGCTCGAGCTTTTTACAGGCCTTCCACTAAGCAGCCTGTCAAAGCGGCCGAATTTTTCTCCCAGACTAGCTGCAAACTCACCGATTTCATTCAGAAATTTCCTCCGAAGGGATCAAAAGATCTGTGCAACTTTTCGAGATAGGGCCTGAACAACGTTTCCACGTGATCACTACTAAATAATATTCACGAAGATGTATCCAGTTTTATTTTACATAATATAGGAGGTAGGAAACTCTAGTGTGAAGTTCTTTCACTGTAGTTTCTCTCTTCGGAGACTCCCATAAATGCACTCCTAAAACTGAGCATTATAAGTGAAACATAATTCGCCTTAATTTTCTAAATAGTTTTCTCTCACTCTCTCTCTGTATTTTTTTAGTTCTAAGCATTGAAATACAAACTTCGTTTTCCAAGATAATACAACAATGGCAATCTCTATCCGTACAAGATAAAATATTTTTCCAAAATTCGAATCATTCGATTCATATATATTTTTCAAGATGATATTCGACTCAATATATTAAGCAGATATACATTATCCTTCGAAATATATGTAAGGTGGTTTGTAAGTTCGAATAAGTTAGGTTAAAAACGTAAAAAGTGAAGGTTAAACGTAAAGGAAAAAGCTAAGGAGATTGTAACCCTAAGGGGAGTCCATAAAGTTATACATACATACAATTCGTCTTCATTTTGAATATGAAAATTGGAAGAATCTTGGAGAAATTGGAAAAATCCTGGCACCTTTCGTACATTACCATAAAGCATTCGACTGCGTTCCTCGTTGCTCTAATTTTTCGTTTGCACGGTTAAACATTCCTGCATGGATTAGCATACAATACCAACTACTCGCCGAGAGATTCTCGTCTTGATTTCCATACGCAGGTGTTTAGAACAAATGTAAATGAATTAATCAGGCGACACGTTGCAACAAGTGTACCGTTCGAAAAAATCGAAGCTAAATTCGAAACGAGAAGAAGAACATTGTCACGAAATGATGAAGCAATTACTGCGACTGCCACGTAAGTAGTGGTGTTAACACCTCGTTGAGCAAATCCTACGTGGAAATTGCACCGTTCCAACTGGCAAATCCGTGGCTCGTGTAGCGACAACGAAAAAATGCGGAAGGTTCTAAGAGATCCTCGTGGTTGGCCGGGGGCGTTGGGCCGCGGGATTATATGGCAAACCTATTAACACGACCGGGATCGTGTAAAGCAGGGTGACGTGTAGCCAGTAATCGAGATCCGTGGACTCTGAGTAAAGTCAAACAGCCGACCCGGTTGTCTTTGCTTAGCAAACTCGCGGCCGGTGCGGAGCCAATATTTAGACAGCGACCGACTCAAACATCGTAATACGCGTTAAAACGTTATGACACGCGCCAATTGCTGTCTCTATTTCCCCACGTGAACATCGTTTTACCTCCCTTTGCTTGTTAGACCGCGCTACACGATGCTATTATCGGCCGGAGGAAATCCACCATGAAATAATAGAGACGTGCAGCCTCCTCAACTAATAAACCATCTAACATGGCGCCTCTAACTGCCAATTAAATTGTTCGAGTCGATTTTACAATCGTTGTAACCAAAACGTAGCAAATATTGGGTCTATAACTTAAAAACCGGAATTTCACACTAGATGCCAATACTTATGTTATGCGCTGTAGCAAATCATTGACGTACACTCTATTCATAACCTACAAAATCAGTCAACAGTGTTTGATTCGCTTGAAAATTGGCGAAAGGAACAACATTCGCGGGAAGTTTTGCTGAATCACTTTTTGCGAAGAAAACTGCAACCGGAAGTCATCGTTTGCTCGTGGAATTGTATGGTGAACATGCTGTTTCAAGTGGTTTCAACGCTTTAAAAGTGGCGATTTTGATATCAAAGACAAAGAGCGGCCTGGACAGTCGAAAAAGTTTGAAGATGAAGAATTGGAAGCGTTACTCGATCAACACTCGTGTCAAACACAAGAAGAGCTTGCGGAATCAATCACCGAAGACAACTGATTCGTTTAAAGAGAGCATTGAAGGGAAAACGGCCAGAATGGGAGATCAGACACGAGACATTGATTTTCCAACATGACAATACTCGGCCACATATTGCTAAACCCGTTGAAAACTATTTGGAAAATAGCGGATGGGAAGCCAAATTAATAATGGGTCAATTAGCAGGTGAAAAATTGAAGGGAAATAAAACTTTTGGTCGTCGATGAAAAATTGAAACCGTGTTCTGTTCTGAAGTTCTGCCCCACCCATCATGTAGTCCAGATTTGGTGCCTTCTGACTACCATTTGTTTCACTTCAGTCCAAGGCATCAAAAATTGGCTCGATTCGTTCTTTGATTCGAAAGATGACCGGTTTTTCTGATATGGAATCCACTAATTGTCAGAAAGGTGGGGAAATGTTGTAACTTCCGATGGACAATACTTTGAATAACAGAATTATGCAAGATTTTCTGTAATAAACGTTCAAATTTCCTAAAAAAATTTCTGTTTTTAAGTTATAGACCCAATAGTATTTCAGATCTTCGTGTAGAATAAAAATTCTACTGCGCTATCCAATTAAATAGCAAAGTACTGTTTTCCAACTTGTTACATTAAACGCAGTTCCACGGTATTTTACAAATAAAAATTTACTGTACACGACCGTGGGAATCGCCCCTTTCAAAGAAGTTCATCCTGTATATTACATTCACATGCAAAATAGATATGACAAAAAGTATTTTAGACGAGTCAGTGTAACGGAATTCAGGAAATTATCTGGAGAAATATTTCTATCAGGGTAAATGTACGTGATACTGTGCGGTGAGTCGCAACTGCGGTAAGAAACGAGCTTCACTACAGCCCAACGTTTTATTAGGTAGGATACGATTATAGATAAAGAGTATTGTAGACGAAATACGAAGATACGGGAAAGATTAAAATATTTCCAGCGATTCTGTTGAATTAAAGTGTCGCGAAGTGAATAAAATACTGCTTGCTTCACAGTTACGGTCGCCACCCCTTTCTCATGCCATAATGCGACGCTCGTAAAGTAGTCTCTGTTGACATTCGAGAAGAAAACGTGTCTACTCCTCGCGGCGAACGCTTCCGAGATAAAAATTTATGGTGGAAACGGTGTCGGACATAAATATCGGGGATTTCTTGGGGAGCACGTCTAGGAACGCAGGAAACGGTTTGATGTTTTCAAACAGACACGATTTAGGGGAGGATGTTAAAATACTAATGGAAGACTTTAATGAGCTTTTACAACGCTTACGGTTCCTGTGGATGTTCATTAATTCTGAAGACTCTAAACATGTCGATCGTTTTCAGCACTTTTAGAAACTGCTGTTTGACAGGCTCCTTTCAAGCCAATTTGGGTGCCAATTCATTAGAACTCTCTTTCAAATTAGAAGTCTCCCGAAAGAATAAATTATAAATCTTTATTCACAGTTTAGAGCATTAAAGACATTTAATTCGTTGCTGATTTTCGGCACACAGTTTCGATCAACTGAACGCACCGAAATCAGCAACAAATTAAATATTTAACATTTAAGATCGACATAATTGATTATTTATTAAAGACATTTTAAGGCACTCCTTCGGATCTTTCATTCTAACTAGTGTTTAATAAATAAATAAATGTTTGTAATAAAATACAATAATTTCTATAGAAACTACAGTTTGCAATAAAAATCAAGGTTTATTGCCTGTCTTACAGTTGTACAGAGTGACCCAAAAACGCTATACGTCCCTGAACGAATCCTTTCTTCAAGTTCAAATTACTTCAGGAGTCACCTTCTTCAAGGAAGTACATATAAATTTTTTGGGACACGCTGTGTAATGTGCAAACAGCCAGCTAATAATATTCTACCTTACGTCGATACTAATGAAACGATTGAACCACGCGACATGGGAGATTAGATACGCGGCCTTGACGTGGCCAATATGACTCGTTCCTCGGAGGGTAAACAGGAGAATAATTCATCGTCTCTGTCGGTTGAAAAAGCGACCACGGTTTTTGCCGTGTCGAACGGCCGGTCGTTTGAAAGGCGAGGCAGATCCTCAATTTCCCCGTAGGATTTTACCGTAGCCCCGAGGAAATTCCCGAGTGCGGCGACCTTGGCAGTGAGGTACTCCAGCTTCTCGGAGACTTTCGCCGGCACAGAGGCGGCTCGGCGGGTTTCCAATAAAGATCTCAAGCCACCTGACGTTCCTCGCGATTCCTCGAAGAGTCCTGGCTCCGTGCGGAAAGACAAAGAGAAAGTGCGAGAGGGCGTGCGCGCGAGAGAGATAGCACCAGAGAAAGAGAGAGATAGATGAACGCCATCGTAAAGAGGCACTAACGACGAGACCGAGCGAGTAGGATATCTTTGAAGGTACGAGACACGCGTCATTTCCCCATGTTCCAAGCGTGGCGAACAGCAGTCAGTCAAAACACGTGGCGCACCCCTCGCGAGGACCCCATCACGCGACCCGTCCTCTTCAGCATCGCTGTTTCACGAAACGAGCACGAAACGCGACTATCTGCTCGGACCAGACCTCCTACAAAACGATTTTCATTGCAGACATTAGTGAAACGTTCTCTCCTCAGGGCCGGATCAGCCATATTAGCAGAACTAGCAAATATCACGGGCCTCATGTTCCTGGTGGTCCCTTCTGTTTGTAACAGTTCCGTTTTATTTTATTATTTTACAAAACTTAGGGAGGTGGTTCGGAACTCACCTTAATAAACTGTAGGTCCAGTCGCGAAGTAACCTTAGTGTTGGAAAGTAAGATTTTCACACAGTGTCACGACAATGGCCAATGAGGAGAGCGCCATCATCCTTATTGTCATATATTATTATTATATTTTATTTATTATTTTTATTATATTACACATATTATACTTATTATTATATTAATCCTTAACATCCCACAGGATCGAAACTGCGATCTGCAGGTTCCCCAGGTACAAATCTACTGGATTACATATCAGATACATAATAATTTATAGGAGAAAGACAAAAATATTGAGTAAAGTAAAGCAAAGTTTACCCAAGAACTTTTTTCTATTAAAACATCAAACGGTTCGTCTAGCGGAAGCCTATTAATACAGTATATTTTCTATAGACGCGACAATTTGTACACGATAGATGCGACCAAGAATATCGCCCCCTCCCCACCTTAGTAATTTGATCTCGGCTCGGCCTTTGATAAAAAAAATAGCTGCAGTAATGTTCCTATTACAGCGACAGCTTCGGGGGGATTTAGTCGCGTTTACCGTGCGCAGAAACTATTTTTTTATCTACAAAGGGCGATGTGAAATAATTAAAAAAACCTCCTAGGACCTCCTGGTAACATTTACCAGGATTAATCCGAGTATCCGTGTCATCGAAACTTAGCAGAGGTAGTTCTCCTGAAATTGTTCTCGTATCGCGTGTTCCGTAATAACGTTCGAGCACCGTTGGTGTTCCTTACCGATACAAAGTACCAATATCTGTAATCGGCGGGAAGTGGAGTAACAGAAAGACGCCGACAAATCACCGGTAATCCCCCGAAGAGGACAGAACGCGTTTGAAACGTGCAGGACACGCATCATTTCCCAATAACTCGTGCGTGACGAATGGCCCGCGGTCCTCGAATTCGCCGAGAGCTCGTTCTTGTTACCGGCGACAGTGCTTCCGCACGCTTTTCTCCGAGCTAAACGGAGGGCGAAAAAAAAAAGAAGCAACGAATCGGAGCTTCGAGAAGAAGCTCGGCGACGAACAAGCCCACCATTGGTACGAGACACCTGTTCCATCATCAACGGGGACGGAAATAGAATCTTTGACGAAGAGACGCACGCCATTTGTCGCGGCTCCGTGCGTGTCGTAATTCCATTCGTCAAACGAGCGCTCCTTTCTTTGCATTGTCCTTCCGACATGATTAATTTGCCGTCTCGGTAGCATGCTCTTTCTGTGAGACGCCACTGTGCACTTCTTTAAACGATCTTACCGAGGAAACGTGCGCTTTCGGTTTTTGCCGGTAACTGCAGCCTACTTTCAGACGCTCCACGATATTCTGTTGAAACTCCTCAAGAATACTGGTACATATGTGCATATATGCACATAGGAATATTATAAACCAAAATAATCTATCACAGCCAGGTTTTTACAACGATATTGAATATACAGGGTGGTTCACCTAAGTAAGGCCACCTAAATATCTCCTTTAATTGTGGAGGTTCAAGTATATTTTGTTTATTATTTGAATGGTTTGAAGGAACCGTTTATATTGCAAATAATATTTTTTTCCGAAGTTATCCTATGTCGTTGCTCCGAGCAACCTAATATCAAAGTCATTTTAAGGTCATGGAAATTAAAAAATAATGTAGTTATGCCTCAAAAAACACCGATGACCTTGATAACTTAGGAAAAAATAACCTTTGGAAGAAAATATTCTAGTCAGATATATGATCCATTGACACCATTCACAATAACCTGAAGAGATAGTTAGGTGTATTTATTAATCAGCTACACGATGCAACTAAAACAGGATGTAGTTATGCATTCAAAAAGTTGGTTTTTTGGACTGGTACAAAAATGAGTTAGTTATAGAATACTGTTAAGTTTAATTGCAAAGTCAGATTATTATTCCTGACTTTTCATACTGAATTCCGTCAGTATTAACCTTACACGATCAATCAGAATGGCAATCTCTTAACTAAAAATTAAATGTCTGAATAAGCATCGTCTTAATAAACATATAAATAATGATGTTCTGTAAAAATGGTTCCATTGGTTCAATTATGTTTTTCACTGTGGTTCTAGCGTTAATGGGTTGAGGTGAATGCATGGTGGTTCGTAAAGAAGCAAAGGTGTTAATAGAGTTGATTTTTTGCAGATTGTCAGGCAGCACGACGGCGATCGGTAGCGCAGCCACCGGTGGCGGTGGTGGCGGAGGAGGTGGTGCCAGCGGAGGAGGCAGTGGAGGTGGCGGGGCTGCTGGCAACGGGACTTCCGGTGGCGATTTCCTCCGTAGAAGTCACCCCCTCTCGGAGCATACGGCCCTGCACCCCGCCTATCGGCTCAACTACATGGACCACCTTTACCACCAGCTCCAGGCCTCCACGCACAGTCCCAACGCCTCGTTACACGGTAATTACCTTCGCTTGTACTTGTTCCGAGATAATTAGAACGATAGCGGCCGGCTACATCGCCTAATTTTCCTTCGGAAATTTATTCGTACTAGCGGTGTACAGTGGCCGGCATTATTATTATTATTATTATTATTCGGACGCGCCACACAATGGAATAACTTTCTTCGATCGATCCAAACGACTGGAACTTTTGTAATCTTTTGCGGTCCAAAGTGTTCCATTTTATTTCAGAACTTGTTGAGAGGTTATTTGTGGTTAGGTAGATTGTGGATGTTGAGCATTTAGGGCAAAACTGAGTCGACGAAATACGAAACAGTTAAAGAACTTAGCGACATTGCTAAAGAAGAAATTAATTTTTGTGTAACACCTGATTTTGTTGCAATCGATGACGACAATTTTTATTTTACAAATTTTATTATACAAATCTACAGTCTACTTATAATTAACTTTACCAACTTGTGCAGAACTGTTAAGGTATACTATTGCTCTTAGGTACCAATTGTAGCATTACTGATGAATATACAGAGGTTTTATGCGTTTACAGGAAAAGTGGGTAGATGTAATTGAAAACAGTGAAATTATTTTGTTGCAGTTTGTTGTTATTCACGTAGAACATTTTCATTTTGCTTGAAGATCCATTGTCTACCATTATACTATTATTGCTAATATAGTGTAAATCATAAAATAAGTGTCGTTTATATCTGTTTTGAAATTTTTGTTAGCAACCAACCGCAATTTTTAAAAACTACTTTCACGTGTGCATCATATTTCAATTTCAACATCTCATCATTATCCTCCTAATCTAACGAAACGAGTAGAAAGAGATCCCAGTCTATTGTTCCACTTGAGGATCGAGAAGCTCTATGAATAGGGCCCGCATTTCCGGCGGAAGGATCTCTTTGGAACACGAGTTCTTTGAATCTGACCCATTAGACCCGTTTCGAACACGATGAGATGCTTTCTATTCGAGAATTTATTTATCGTAATCGCCTGTGTAACTTTTTAATGACGCTTTCCACCATTTTTCAGGACTGGGTGGTTTGGGGCCCGAGTACCTCCTACACGCTGCGGGACCTGCGAGTACGCTTGCTTCCACGGAATTCCCTTTCTCCATTGACGGTGAGACTTCAATTACTTGATTGCTAAATTATTATTTTACGTTTCATTAGTACACCCTCAAAATTTGAAGTTAATCGATGAAATAGTAATGGATAGTTAACGTAACTATAAAGAATTCGTTTTATGTAATTACAAAGAATTATGTCATAATGTAGTAGGTGTAACGGTTTTCCTTTATTTCGATCGACAATTTTTCATGACGTTAATTAAGCTATTTTGCAAAATTACATAGAAAACTTTCATTGTAATTGCCTCTGTAAGAATTTGTTTCTTAATTAGTACATAGTTGTCAGACCAAATGCAGAAAAAAGGAAACACTATCTCAAAAACACAAAAAGTAGAAAAAGAAAAAAGAATAAAATAAACTTTGTGTGAATACTCACTTGCTTAATACAAAATGGTTATTACATTAAATTCTTTACAGTTTGTGGAACGCATGTTGGTTCCATGCCGGTGACATGTGGACTGAGCAAACGTGACCATTTAAAACGACTAAGAATCAAAGAACATCGATGTCCGTATTGGCCAATCAATAAATGGCACTAAAATTTGAAACATGACTAAAGATCCAACATACTAATGTTGTTAATATACCAGCAAAAATTGTTGGTAAAAAAGATAATATATTGGCATTCTATTTACTTTTGATAATTAGCTATAGGAATTATGTATTGGAAAAAACGATTCATCATAATACATTACTGGTTCAGTAATGTGGCATAATGTTCATGTACCAAAAGTGTTTCCAACAGAATCCTACGTTGTAAATTTGCTTCCTTGTCAACAATCTTAATATTTTCAAAATGAAACGCATGATCGTGCTGAATAGAATGTTTCATCAATGCAGTATGTTGTGTTGTAGGAGAAAAGATGTTATACCTAATGTGTAGGTCTATATACTATAATGTAGTAGGTCGTTGAATTCGTCAGCTGTAACATAATGAAACCAAAAATGCATTTTAATATACAATCTAATACATATTTGATATTCATTATATAGATACAGGTGTATTTACATACACGCGAAACGGGTAGCTGAAGTGTGTTCGAGAGTGTTGAAATGGCTAGTTGGTCGTGGAGCGAAAACTCGAGATTCTTTTCGGGCGTTCGTCCGAGCGACGACAAGTGAATCTAATGAAAGATCCTGATCTACGGTATACGCGACTAGCCGTAGGTGTAGTAGCACTAACAGCAGGTAGGAGATCGACCGGTTAAGAGGCCGAGAAGCTAAAAGACGACTGAAAGGGTAAACGGGGCCTCGTTAGTCGCCACCGCCGCATAATTGAATCGACTCGGAGCGACACGACCTCATTAACACCTTAGCGCCTACCCTACAGGTTGTCTCACGTATCTTCTCCTCCTTCTTCTTTCCTCCTCTCACCCCACCTCCCACGTTTCTTCATCGTTCACGTTCGGTTCTCGTTTTTGTTCTGTTTTCCGCCCTCTCGATCCAGTTACCTCTACCGCAAATTCTTTGTTCACATTGTTCGTTTCGGCTGCGATTATAATGCACAGACGGCTCGCAGTATATTCAAAGTTTTCTTAAACCTCAGGTGTTGCGATGACATGTTAAATCCTCGGACGGCTGGACCATATTTACAAATAAACATATTCTGCACCGATTGTCCGAAGCAGTGACTAAATCAAAATTCATTTCATCCCTTAATGATATCTTTGGATTAGAAACAACATTCCAGTATTATGTTCTTCGATTTCTCTAGTCTATTTATTCAGGACTGCTTTATTTGTCAATTTTCCAGAATGCAATTACCAGAAACTGCCAATACTCGATTCTATGGGCTGAAGTAGACCCAGGATCCGCCGTCGGAGGATTAACAAATGTAATGCAAACGCAGTAGCACTGGAATATGAAAGAAAATTAATATTTGAATTGAGTGTATAAAATTACATTCTACGCCAAAACAGTACAGTAAAATACAGCATCTGGCCAAGTGTTATGTAATTTGTAAGATAGGTATAGCCACACTATATCGAAAAGACGTAACGAGCGGATCTATACAAATTAGCACAACACTGGGACTGGCGACGCGATTACAGGAGTCGACTGTATGATCTACAAAGAGCACAATGTATGCGGTGCGTGCTATGTACACAGCGAAGTAGTGAATGTAAAGACGAGCACATTTAATGTGAAGTATAACTCAGTTTGTTCCATAAGTGAACAAGTGTATTGTTTCAATACATAACATAATTCAAGTTGGTTCGATTTCGTCTTATGCAGGTTTTGTAGAGGTTTTCGAATTGCAGTGACCGGAGAGTGCTATTTCGTGGAGTACTGGTGATTTGAAAGGACCTGTAGCGCAGTAGCATGCGGTGAGCAGCGTCGAATGAGCCGCGCCGATCGGAGTGCCCGATTGCACCAATTTACATGTCTCAATCCCATGTTAGCCCCACGAGGGGCACGGGTGAGGGGAGATTGGAACGTATGGAACGTGTAGAGTCCAGAGGGTCGTGGGTCACGAGGACGTTCGGGGGTGAGGCGAGGGGGGACGACCAGGAATCGTTCGCATATTCATTAAGAGTCCTCTTCTTCCTCACTCCAATGCGCGGGCGAAAAGATAAACAGCGCAACCCTGCAGATAAGAAGATCGATTCAATGGTGGAAAAAGTGCATCGAGAAATCACGTTCGAGAAACGCGTGCATGTACCACGGTCGGGAACGGGTAATGGAAACATTTACACATCATCGATCCTTTAGAGCCCGACTATATGAGGATCCTTGAGCAAGAAAGGAACGAAATACGGTTGATTTTCTTTTTGTCTCGCGGCGGGTGGTCTTCTAATTGGTGGAAAGTATAGTCCTTCAATTCTTACAGCTCGGCGCTCCTTACTCGGTGAATGGCTTTTCAGAATTTGTTTCTGCGAAGTGAAGCTGACTGTACATTAAAGAGAAACGAGCAAGATGGACGACTGGTGCTTAGGATAGGGAATCTAGTTCTGCTTTTATACAACAAGTATATACACTTCATTTGATTCCTCTTAGGGTTACAAATCCTTACACTTTCTTCCTCTTTGACTCGACGCGTTTACACTTTACCCTTATTTTTAACTTCTAAACTATCTTAAACCTAGACGTTACCTAAATAACCTAAATAGAGAGAAAGAAAGAAATTTCTAATTTAACGCCTAAACCCAAACCCTCCTATCTCCCTGTTTTTATACAACAAGTAGATGTTGAAATTCTTGGTCAGACATTCCTTGAGATTCTATTTTATATTTGAAAATGTAAAGTAGATTATTATTGAACTACATGAAGTGAAAATACATACATTACATTATTTTCGACCTATGAAATACATTAAGGAATAATAAATCTCATCGAAATATATAACGATCTTGCTGTTCGTCAACAGGAGAATAAAACTAATTTTCAAAATACATTGAAAGTAAGTACCTGGGTACACGTATTGATGTAAGAGTTAATCTGAAGGATTCTCAGTGTTTCAGGCCATCACAGTAGTCTCACTCTCAAAACATTTGCATACTTTTCATTCTCGTCGCGTTTCCACGTGTACGACAGCTTCTTCCTCGCTCGATCGGAGACGACTTGGCTCCCCTTTTCGTCTTTTCCGTTTCTCGTCCATCCAACCTTCCCCCTCGCATCTCCATTTCAACTAGCACGGCGTTCCTCGTGGCTCCTCTATCTCCCCGTGTCGTCTCACACGAGCAACGCGATACAGAGAGCCACGAGGTGGTTCGAACCAGCTCTTTCTCCTCGGTTTCCACTCGGTTGATCGCTCGTTTGCGCACAACGGGTATAGAATTACTCGCGGTTGGGGCCCCGGGTCCGTCTCCATTCGCGTCGCGCGAACGAACGCGCTCCTTTATCCCCTCGCCGGTTTATTAATTCGAGCACTGATCAAATTTACGGTGGTCAACAAGCGTACGGACGAGCAGGGTAAGCGAGATAGAAGGAACGGGGACATGGGACGTGAACGCGAGAGAAAGAGAGGAACGGTTGCCATGCGGTTTTTCCGCATGAGTTGAAACGTTTAAGGTTCCTCGGCGGGCCCTCTGCCTCGCCGGAACAATTTCGTTTCTCTCGCCATCGTCGCCGCCACCGCCGCGCCGTGTGCTTTTGGAATTCACGTTCTTGTACCGCAATCAAGCTGAATTTACTCCGATCAAGACCTCCGTTTGCGGTCGCCGAGAATCTTTGTAACTTTAATGTTAACCCATGCGAATCCTCATACAAGCGTTCGCGCTTCGCTGCATTTTTCCCGCAATGATGCGTAGAATCTTCCAGTCTATATACAAAATATGTTGTGTATTCTACCTGTCGCATATGTCAAATATATTGTATATTCCATATATTGAATATTCCGAATACATATTGTATAGAAATTAGTTTATGTTGAAACACTTTGTACAACATTCAATATTTTTCAGACGCAAAATTTCTCTTAAAGATGATACATACTTGGATTGAAACGTTGAGAAAAATTTTATAAATTGCAAAATTGCTTTGTTTTGACTTTTGGATCGAACCTGTGCGCCGATAACATAAACTAATTTCTATTAATTCGTTACGATCGACAAAACGGAATATATATTGAATATATCGAATATGTTCTAATACATTCGATAACAAATATATTGTGATTTGTACTGTCCACCATAAACGAACATAGCACATAAAAAGAAGTATGTAGAATGACGTATAACAGGTGTCATAGGTTAATGGGGTCAATTCGGGGTCAGCCTAATCTTTTAAATCTTCCGGTTAGAAGTAGGAAATGACTGTGAATAATTTTGGAAACTTTTCCAGACGTAAAACATCGAATGACAGTAACTACTTTTTACCACATTTTGATTAGCTCAATTTCTTGTTTGTATGTTTGTTTGGCGTTTGTTTGTTCGCGTTTAGGATTTAAACAATATTTTTAAGTAACGAAAAATGTGGGACGCATGCAATAGATACTATATTGTATTGATATTATATTGTTATATTAATATTATATTATTTATAGATAATTTATAGATAATAACTATTTTTCTGATAAATTGTACAAGCCAAATCGCAAGCTGGAACAAACATGAAACCCGACGAAGTTAATTAAAGGGAACGAAAGAAAATTCAGGAAAGTACGCGAGTCACCGTAAAAGTGTTAAAAAGTAGAAAACGAATAAGATCGCGGAGGATCGAGACGATCGAGGTGGAAGCGAAATGGAGAGAGGCGGGGAACCGGAGAACCGCCACCATATAACCAACGATGGTTCGTACAAGCGAGCCGCCACCACGAGCTTAAGAAAGTGGTTTGTATATTACATCGTTGGCCTGCGGTCGCAGGCAAATCGCCGCTAAAACGTTCTGGCCGCAGAATCGACCGTCTTCGTCGCTCTTCCATCGTATACCCTCTCCGCCTCTTCACGTTTTTCCATCGCCTTCCCCGGTTAGTTTTGAATACTTACCCGGTTACGAGCACGCTCCCAAAGCCGGACTTTTAACATTCTTGTCCCACGAGAAGAAATGTTCTCTGATACTAACCCGCTGCAAGAATTCGTAGCACTTAATTGAACTGGTTCCTCGGCGGTTGGACGCCGTTTTCTATGGAAATCTCGCTGTTGCAGGCACGATCCGAGCACGAGTCGCGATGGCTTTTGTGTTTGTTATCGATGGATTCTATGCAAAATAAAAGGTCTCTGCGTCGATTGGAAGAAACAGAAGCCTAATAAAAAGATGCTCTTTTATGTCACTGCTATTCAAATTCTATGTATTCAGTTTTGTTATACATGGCAACGTAACTGACTCCATCGCGTGTCAGAAATTGGGCCCATTTCTTTCACCACAGTATATTATATATAATGAACGTTAAATATATTATGTATTTAATATCGAATTTATTATATATTAACACTTTACCTACTGGAAGTCTATTAATAAGGTTTTCAATAATTCTGCTGTACCGAAAGAAAGCATAGAAATTTTCTTTTAGAATGCGATCTTAAATGAAACTATTAGATGACGATATTGAGGGTTACTTACGCCATTAACAATTGTTAATTCTCCATGAGAATTGCTGTACCATAGATTTATCAAAATTATACAATAATCACCGGTCGGTAATGTGTTAAAATGCATTTTTGATCTCATAAAGTTAAAGCTGACGAATATATCGAATATATTGTATATAAGTACCCCATTGTGCAGAGATATAATGTTCCAAATAAATTCAAATTCTTAGCAACCAATTTAAATTATTAGCTATTGATATCAAGTCCACAATGAGGATTCGCGTTGATCTTAATGTAGCTGCAAAAATGAGATGAACGTTGGGATTTTATTAGGTCTCGCCATGAAATCGTCAAAGATTAATAAATCAGTATTTTGTTACGCCACTGGAAATAGTAATAATTCAATAATCATGTTCCAGGTTTATTTTCTGAAGTTGAATATACTGTGCATGTATATCAATTTGTTTAGACACGATCAATTTAACGGTAAATTTTTGAAAAATAATTTTGCCTCGGTTCAGAATTAACACTGCTAAAATATTAATTCAGAGGATGATACGCTGAGTGAATTCCTATCTCGGTAGAGTAATAATTCAACTAACATGCTCCTGGTTTATTTTCAGTGTCAGCGTCATCGAGGCTAGGAAGTCCGCGTGCCTCGACGATCCGAGCAAGCCGGAAACGAGCGCTAAGTAGTTCCCCGTATTCCGACCGCTTCGACATCGACAGCATGATCAGATTCAGCCCCAACAGCCTGGCCTCGATCGTGAATGGATCCCGGAGCAGCAGCGCGAGTGGCAGTTACGGTCATCTTTCTGCCGGTAAGTAAACCATTTTTACACGTCCTTATTGCCACGCTGTTCACAGCTCGATGAATTATTCACCCGATACGATTGAAACGAGCGCAATTAAAACCCGAACAACGCGCAGTTGAAGAAACGCGGTTTGAACAACTCTTTTTTCAGACGACAACGAAATCTTTGTTCTGGTTTTTAGACCATTTCGGAGAAATATACTAATTCTTGTACTCATTAAAATCAAGATATTTTCTAAACTAATGGCCTTTTGCCATTTATGTACAGAGTAACGATTAGCTTTGAGTAGAGCGTGAACAAAGTTGACCACACAGAAAAAAGATATCTACAATTGGATCTACAAATTTTATACTTAAAATTTTCGTTAAACGCATAGATAAAAAATTTCCACATTATCTAACTAATGTTAACATCTCAAAGACAGTTGCAGTGACTCCAATTTTGAAAAGGATAGTTTTCAAAGGGTGTCATTTATATTGTCTCCCACTGTAAGTTAAAACTTCGCACTCGGAGCTATTTTAACTTGAAAATTGAACATCTCTTTCAATCTAGAATAATTCCATTGTGTATACGATTCTTAAAATTTCATCAAGTGAAGATTTATTTTCAAACGTTTAAAAGAATTAAATATAAGAGCATTAAATCAAACCTTCTTCTATCACAAGATGATAAAATTAGTATAAAATATTTTGATTTCTCAAGTCGTAGCTATTTCAACTCGAAAATTACAGATTTCTTTCGACCTAGAATAATTCCATTCTATATTAATTTTGTTCTTTGTATTGTATGAAAATAAAATTGATATAATATCTTCTACTATACTTTAACATTTGGTAATTGATTAAACACCAACATATTCAATAAAGTAAACAATATATTGAATAACGGTACACGAATTTTTGCGGTGACTGAGGCACGACTCGATTAAAGTACCAATTTATGTGTTGGAACATTAGTTTTGCATAATACAACGAAAATCTGCGAGAACAGCTTCTGAATTATTTACAATATTACATTCACCCTGTGTTTTCGACTGATTGTAAATCAGTGGTGGATATCGGCGTGTCGATTTCTCGTGTAACAACTGTGTCCGTGTAATTATTCGGTCCGCGGAGGGAACCGAAGAGAGACGTTCCGCGCGATTTACACCGCGAATAAATATCTCGGCAAATCGCGGGATGGCGGCATGGCGGCGCTCGGCGAACCCATAATTAAGAGATCACCCGCGCACCACGTCCACCGAAAACGTAAGTCACCGGCGTTTAACCGGCGTGTTTTCACCGAACGTGTACCGTTCGGTGATTGATTGCCCGTAATTACGCGGGCCGTCGTGTAAACTCGTCGTCGTCAAGTACGGCGAGACGACGGCGGCGGCCACGATCGGATCTCGACGGGATCGTAAATGTTTCACGCGCTCGGATACGCGATACGTGAATTATACGCGTGTAATTATACGTGTGCCCGGGCAGAAGTTGTTAATGCGACTACCGCGCAACGGCCATATTTTCCAAGTTATTGCCGCTACTATGCGACGAATAAATGAACCTCGTAAACAGCCCCCTCGGGGCGGGCAAATAGCTCCGTAAGGAAATTAGGTGTATCTATACTCGGACATACCATCATGGCGGCCGGCGTGGCAAGCTGATCGCGGAGACCAGCTCAACCCTTGGAAATTTCGCTCGTTTCGTTTTATGCACATCATAAAATCCTCGAATTCTTTTCAATTTCCATTGACGCTTGATAGATTCGTCCCGATTAAGAAATTACACTTCTCTAACTATGTAAATTCGCATTCGTTAAGATTATTTACAAGCGTAGTTTAATCATTTTTTTTAAAAGAGTTCTTCAATGCATTCTTTTTATCGTTACTAATGGAACTACAGTTCTCTCGTTTGTCCTCAAAACCACTCGTTCAATTTATTCGTCAGAAATCGAGAAGTCAAGCGAGGAAATATCACCACAGTAATCCGACAAATTCGATATCTTGCTAAGACAAAATATATAAAAATAAATTTTTAAAAAATACCACGTTTTTAAAAACGGACTAAAAAGTATAAAATAATTTTTCTTAGTCGCAAACTGGTTCCTAACCTCGTACAGGCAGTGGTGAAAATTTGTGATTGTGAATTTTGAATTGCTATGAAAATATTTGCAAGATTTCAAACGAAAAACCTGAGGCGCAAGATGCATCGATTATCTATTTGATGTACAAGGTTAGGAACCAGTATGCGACTAAGAAAAATTATTTTATACTTTTTAGTCCGTTTTTAAGAACGTGGAATTTTTTAAAAATTAATTTTTATTTACATAATTATTTTCTGCTTTTAGTCTTCTGTATGCGAAATATTTCAATGGATTTTTAACATTTTTACCAGGTTATGAAATTATAACAAAGACATGTACTAAATTTCAGACAATATTGCAACCGCGACATATCGAAAACAATAGCGAATCGTATCGAAACGATGACGTAGCATTTCGCGGGGGGATGAAACGGTAAATATTTAATTGTTATTTTCTCCGAGACGGATAGACTTTAAAAAAATTTAATAATGCATTGTCTGTAGTTCATCAGGAAGTTAGTTTATAATCAATTGCAGAAGTCACCGAACAGACAAACAAGAAACCGAGCTAATAAAAACGTGGTAAAAAAGAAGAATCAATTAAATACCGTTCGATCAATGAAGTCCCCGTTAAATCAATCGTTGGAAGCATCGGAATTAAGTTGTCGGGTTCGTACGACTGACGAGACCTGACGGGACAACACCTGTCGCACGCGAGATTTTCGAAATTCACCTGTTTTATGGTCCCCGCGAAGTCAATTTTATCGGCAATCGAACGATCTCCATTAACCGATCCCGGTCTGGTTTCCGATCACGGAGAGAGACCCGCCCGCGGGTTACTTGCATAATTCACTTTAATATTATCAACACAGAGGCGGCCCCCGGATCGTATATCATTCCGCGCATGTTAACATTAGTCGTAAAACGTCCGCGTGATATCGAAGGCGTCCAGGTTTCTCAGGAAAACCGGGTTTCTGACCGACGAATTACCATAATCACCGGGACCTGTACGAAACGAATAAAGTCATTGGTGGCGGCGTTAACGCGGAGGGCCCTCGTCCTTGTAAGGATCGGTTTCTGACGTTTAAGGGCACGCCGATCAGGCTTGCCGAAGGGTGAGGAGGGGCGAGAGGGGGACCAAGGGGGACCAAGGGGGCCCAGGGTATATAGAGGATGGGTCCAGGCGAACCATCGAATTAAGGTGCCGGTGCGCATGAAGCCATTATAAGCCGGCTGCAACGCTGAATCGCGCCCGGTGTACGCCCCACAAATCGGCCGGACCTCCTTGCACGCGAGTTAAGAGCGACCGGTAATTTGCGATTAAATGAAGTAATTAACGGATTAAAATTCAAGCGGCGCGACGCGACTGTCGATCGTTTGTCGGCGTGGCGTCGTATGACGCGCACCGAGATGCCACTGCTTGTTAAACGCGCTCCCATGATCAGTCTTCTCCCGCAGGAACGATGGGAATTGCTAAATCGATCCAGCTCAACGAGCTTTTTATTTCGTTATTCTCAACATTTTAACTGGGGATCACCTTCACGGTTATTGGTACTATTTAGAATCTCTTGCGGTGTTCTTGTCATTTACACTAATTAATATTTTTTCTTGTATAATCGGTTTTTCGATAGGCACTTTGATTTTCGCTTTCGAAGATGCGGCAGAAAAATGTTTTCACGTCGTGTTAAAGACCGTTCACCGGAATTCAATTTGTCGCAAATATTTAATTAGCAGTGGAAAGTGTTATTGCATTAAAAAATGGGACGTTGTTCGAGGAACTGCTATATAAATTCATCTAGTCACAAATAGGTTGCGAAGAAAGAAAATGTCTGTGGCGAGACGTGAACTTACAATAGAATCACTGTATAAATTTCAACGTGAAGAGGGAATTGTTTAATTAATTACGTTCGTTCTTTTGATTCTAATAGAATTCGAATTGAAAACGACAACCAGTAGAACATTTTTATGGCCTGCTTCTACATAACCGATATACAGGGTGATGCGCAAATTAGTCCCCACGATTTTTCGTGGGTTAATCAGTTAATCAGTTAAAGTTAATCAGTATTTAACCGACAAGAAATTGCAATTTTTTAAAATAAAAAAAATCTATTTTCAACAAAAATATCAAGGTCGCTGTCATATCTTTTAATGGTACTGACCTACTATACGATGACTTTCAGATGACCTTGAAAGAAAATATCGCCATGAATCAATTGCCAGAATATTTGAAATATTTCGGAGCGACATTGAAAACAGAAATGTTAAACGTTTACATGTAATTAATTAATAATTAAATTAAATTTAGATAACGTTCAACATTACGAAATGTTTTCGGACATGGATGATTTACATCCGGATATTATCCGACCATCCGAAGGGGCTGAAAAATCGTGGGGACTAATTTGTGTCTCCCCTGTATAAAAACGAGTGCTTCGGCTACTATGATTAACCGACACATTGCTCACAGTTTGCCACAAGTTCAAATTATATTGTACGCTGCATATCGCTGAGAGATCGCCGATGATTCGTGCTGATTGAGTACGAACTGCAAACACACGAGCATCGGAATCCGTATCTAGTATTGATTCGTAAGGCACGATGACTGTGCGACGGCTATAAATAGGAATAAAGAAGGGAATGATAAAACGGTCAGTTAACCGTGCAAGCCTGCACGCGTCAATACGGCATAAATATTAGCTAAGCTAATTTATAGAGCGGCGATAGGGACGGTGTCAGTGGAGGCTTGAATTAGAAGGAAACGCGATTCGAAGGCCTGTCACGTATCGCACCGACAAGACCATATTGAACCGTGATTAATTTAACCACGGCAATTTATCGAACAGCCTCGTGCCCGCGCCGTGTATTAATATATTATCGTGTATCAAGCCACTGTTGTTAAATAGCAGCGTAACGCGTTACTGATTCTATCGAGCCGCGCTGATTTGTAGCGTCAAGAGAAACGACGATCGCACCGTGTGAGTTCAACGCACGGAAAAGCGATGACACGCGGCGGAAAGTGCAGCCTCCTGATTGCACTAAGTTGTTGTTTAGGGTGTTGCAAATTGTTTAGAATTCTATGGAATTAGCAATAGTTTTTTACGAATATCTTGAAAACTGAAACCGAGCGGCGGTAACATGTATAGGGAAAAGTTGTTGGTGTGAGGAAGCCCCTAATGTAAATAATTACTATACTATGCTTAAATTCAGTGAAACGGACATTTATATTCTTCCTCGATTT
>CM052339.1:9999293-10011480 GCA_028455595.1 Lasioglossum vierecki | reverse complement strand
TATTGAACAATATATTGTATATCAAATATATTGAAGAATATATTGTATATCAGATATACTGTATAGTATAGCGAATATATGTATACATAGTATATTAAATATATTGTATATCGAATATATTGTTTATTGAATATATCGAATATACTGTATATTATAATTTTTAATTTTCGCCAAAAACGAAAGTCATATTCGTACTTAAAAGCTTATGCAGGGGGTCGATTCGAAAGTTTAACGTTTCAAATGTTTTTGGTAATAATATATGTATGTATAACTTTATTGATTCGTCTTAGGTTTACAATTTCTTTAATTGTTCCTGTACACATATCTTCCACTTTTCTCGTTCTTATCTTAACTTATTTTAACTTACAAAAAAAAGCTATATTATATCTACTCTTAAACTAAAATATATGTATTTATATATAGAGAAAAAAAAACTATTTACAAAAGGGTAATAATGTGTATTAATATAATTTAGCAACATCATTAGATTATCTTTTGCCATAACAATGTTATACAGCAGGCCCTAAAATTATTTCTTCTGCACGCACATTAGAACTTTTCAAGACTACTGACTAATTAAGCTATCGTACATTCTTTGTTTCAGCAATGAGTCCAACCTTGGGAATGCACCCGGGAATGGCGCCTCACTTGCAACAACTGCAGGCCCATCTCCTGAGAAGCGCTGCTGCCGCGGCGTTGCTACCCCATGCTCATCCTTTGCAACCCCCAGCACCTCCTCCACCACCCCCTCATCCACACCCTCATGCCCATGGATTATCACCCCATTCACAGCTCTACCCCGGTGTTCCGCCTCATTCCACTGCTTCTGCGACTTTGGGACCCCATGGAGGACTGCCACCAAAATCTGAGGTGAGTCAAACTTGTATCACGCCACTCTTCACCCTCTCAGGACGAGCTTTAATATTTAAAGAGAGATTTAAAGATCCGCTCTTAGTGCGACTGACTTTCTTCACGAGGGTGAGATTTCGCACGGATCTGACATAGATCTGCGATTGCGAGACCTTTGGTAAATACCAGATGTTGATACATATCAACAATTTGTAGTGGAAAGTTCGTAGCAAATCAAGAGCAAATTACTTAATGAGTCTATGCAGCTATTTTCTAATTATGGCCGTCGAGGTAAATTCGGAAAAGTCATCCAGAATGGACTAATATAATAGAAAGGAAATACATATTGTAAGAATTAGCCGTATTTATTATAACCAATCTTTCGATCTGATCTTCTTTTTCTAAATATAATACTATTGTCATTTTCGATTTTATATTTTTATAAATTTAACTATGTATAGTTTGCTGTCTACTAATACGCATACATTCACACATTCCACCCTATAATATTGAGTATATTCAAACTCAGTGTCGGATTAAGTCAGCTAGGGGCCCGTAGCAAATATTATAAGGGGGCCTTAGGTTTTGCACGATAATATAATAAAACATGATGAATGACTTTTTTTTAGCAAAAATGTCTGGGACCTGTATCGACCAAATTTTCTGCTGCAAGCGCGGGCCCGTAGCATTTGGTACTTTTGCTACGGAGCTTAATCCAACACTGCTCCATATACAAACATTATGTATATGAAAATTCAATATACAGTTTAATAATATTAAATTTTCTATATAAATTCAACATACAAAAATTATATACATGAAAATTCAATATAAACTTCAATAATACTAAACTTTCTATATAAATTCCATATACAAAATTATTTATATTAAAAATTCAATATAAACCTCAATAATATTAAATTTTCTATATAATTTCCAAATACAAAAATTGTTTATATGAAAAATTCAATATAAACCTCAATAATATTGAATTTTTTATATAAACTTAATGTACAAAAATATTTTATATGGAAATCCAATATAAACCTCAATAATATTTAATATTCTATATAAATTCCATATACAAAAATTATTTATATTAAAAATTCAATATAAACTTGAAACACAAATAAAATCCAAATTACATTTCTTCAGAATTTTACGAACACTGAAGGGAACAGTGTTGGGCAAGGCGGATAGTGTCGGGAGCCTCGGTTATGATAATTATCGTGCGTCCTCGGTCGCGCGATCAGCGATAATTATGCGTGGGTGTGTAGGTTGGGTGGCGTGCGACTCGCATGATACGCGATACCGCATCGCAGAGAGACGTACAAGTGTTTGTCCGATTGTTATGGCGAATAGGTCCGAGTTCGGTAGCTCGTTATCGGTTCATTGAGAGCGGGCCGAGCGTTCCTTCGCATGTTTCGCGCCCCTCGTCTTCTCTCCTCGAGACTTCTCAGCTTCATCATCCGCTCGCAGCACGTGAGAGGAGACCGTAGAGAAAAGGGAGAAAGAGAAAAAGATTGGGTTACCCTCGCATGGTCCTCGGGTTACAAGCAATCTCGCACACATTATTTCGCCAGATTCCACCCCCATCCCTCCACCTGACATCGTCCTTCATTTTTTTCTTTGCTTCTCTTCCTCTCCTCACTTCTTTCCTTCCTCCTTCAACTCGTTCGCCCCCTTCTTCTTCGGATCTTTCTTTTTTCTCAACGTCGTTCTTAATCTTGTTTCCCTCCGTCTGCTTCTCTCGTACCTTCTCTCTCTCTCTTTGTTTTCCCCTTTCTCTTCTTCTTGATCCAGGGCGATGGCTTCTCTGCTCTGATTTATTTAGATCCGCCGTAGCATTTTCATTCTCCGCGATACGAATGCGCCTCGGATCCTGTATAGTCCTGCGAGAATGCACGCTGTAAAGTCCGCCCGCTGATTGCTATTCGCCTGCATTTCGATGGTTGTTGTCGCCGGCCTCTCTCGATCCAAGATCCTGTACACGCCGGCTAGTTCCCCAACGGTGATCGATCGATTTATGGGGGTACCGGAATCGAGCGGTTTACTCGGAGAACACAACGCGCACGGCTTAGATCAGGTTTAGTCGTATCGAGCTCGGGTCTCCGGGAAATTATAGCGTTGTCGTTGCTGGCTTCGACGGATTAGGTACCTCTCAGAATGCTCTTGCCGCTGTACTTCCTTCCCGTGTAATAACAAGTTGCACTCGCGATGAAGAGCTCGTGCAGAATCTACCAAATGTTAGTCAGATTCAAACAAAATTATATGTAATTTTAAGGTACGAAGATAATCTTTAAGGTTTTGAATCTTTATTTAGATATACAATTTTGGTTTTAATTCAAGTTTATTTCAATGTTAATCAGTATGACCCTAGTAGCACAAAAGTATTGGATAAATATTTTTAAGCCACATTTTTTCATATCAGAAAAATATTGGATCTGAATATTGTATACATGTACAAGAAATATAAATTGAATGTTTAAAAAATATAAGCTAAATATTCAGAGAATATAAACTAGATATTTAAAAAATGTACAGTAAATGTGAATCCAATATTTGACAAATATAAATTCAATATTTAAATAACATTCAAAAATTAGAAACTATGAATATCTATTACTTTCTGTACACTGCTTGAGGGAATATTCAATTTTATCTTCCAAAGGACCTTGTTACAATTAAGAAATTTTTATATTATACTATATAATTTCTGATATTACGTAAAGACTTATTTTATAATAAGAAAAAAATGTTTTTTTTTATAATATGAAATAAATATTATCTGTACATTAGGAAAAAATATTCTATTTCTAATATTAAATAAAGATTCATTTTGTATTTACAAAAAAATATTTTTCTCGTAATATGAAATAGATATTTCCTGCATATTTAAAAAGAAATATTTGTTACTTACTATAAAATAAATATTGTATGTACATTTAAATATTAAGAAGAAATTGAATCTCTTTTTAATATTATATGAATGTGTATATAATATTTTGTGCTACTAGAGGAATATCGAGCATTCGTTTTCATGTGAGTGGAAAAGCAACAAATTTATATTATGTGATATTTTGTCGAAATGTTAAATACGAATCTGGTATTAAATTATATTACAAAAATATTATATAGAAAAGGTCTGCGTACTCCGATTTCGATGAAATTTTAATATGTCATGCAGCAGCACATTCCGAACAACTTTTTCCTTTTCCAATATAGGGGGGTCGCTTTTAGTTTTTGAGATATTTGCAAAAAACTATCACGAATACTTTATTGAATTTTTCGTATTTCTGCAAGCTCCGCGGCAACGTAACGTTGCCGATAAACAATTTGCTCTTGATTTGGTATGAATCTGGTATTTGGCAACAGGTTTTTGTCTGAAGATTTGGAGCAAATAAGGATCAAGCCTGTTCCAAGCAAGTGGAAATTTTTATTTCAATCTAAGCGAGGCGGTCATCAAATAAGATCAAATTACCGAGACGGACGGTACAGCGTCGCGTGTTCCTCGTTTGTCAATTCTCGCCACCCGCGGTCTCACAATCAGTTTCGCTCCCAGCGCACGAACGCGGGCCCATGAACACGATCTAAGCGGAAATATTCCGAGTTATGTCTATATCAGCCTGTGCTCGCCTCCGGAGGGCAAACGGTTCGTCGGCCGATCAATCGATCTATCGATGAAATCGGCGCATTGCCCTATACGGTCTCCGATAATTGCTTGATCGCGTGTCAAGGAGCGGATTTGATCGGCGCGCAGTGTCACGAGACTGAAGTAAACAATCCAACGTTTAAAACTCGTTATTTATTACGTCTTTACCGATTAAGTACCAAACGCCATGTAAGACAAGTTGTATACGTACACCAATGCTCAGATGTGCACTGGTTTTTGCGAAATATATGTAAGGAATAGCCGTATTGTTATTATTATTTAATGCTTCAAACCAGATATGTTTTATATAGCATATGCTTAATTGTAATCATTTTATAATATAATTTTATTTACTATTATATTATATAATTTTACTATTATTAGTATTACTAATTATAGTAGCATTACCTTCCGTAATTAGTATTACTAATTTTACTATTTATAATTTTATTTTATTTTGCATTTTATAAAATTTATAATATATAATCATAACGACTTAATGCGCCTCTTAGCTTAACTTAACATTAATTTGTAATTAATTTATTATAACCTATCGTTGACAGACGTATTCGTTTCGATCTGTCTTCTTTTCCCAAATTCTGTTATTATTTTCGATTATCTACTTTTATAAATTTAACTATATATAGGGTTGTCTACCAATAGGTATACATACGCACATTCAACCCTATAGATATAAGAATAATTTATTGCGTAATGTAGCACTGAAGAAAATCGATTGTTTTGTATATTCGAAAAGTGCAAAGTTAAAAAGTATTTGAGAAATTCCCAAGTACCAAATACCTTTTCCTAAAGTTTCATAAAAATCGCCAGTTATAAAATGCTATTTTCTGTTTAATATCAACAGTTTAAACAATTTTGTCCGCAGAGCGCAGAGTCATGCAGGAAAGCTTCGGAGTCGTCGACCAGGTCGGTCACAGCGGAGGCTGACACATCATCGAGGAGAGCCTCTGCCAAGGTGAAGAGAGAACCGGCGACCACAACCACGAATTCGACGACCACTACTGCTCCACCGACCCATCCTCAGGGTCTCAGTCCTAGCGAGGATCTTCGGGACGAACCCGGTGACTTCATCGAGACTAATTGCCATTGGCGGGACTGTGGCCTCGAATTTCCAACTCAGGTGAGTTAGACTGCGACACAAATGAGTACGCGGAACACTAAAACCGGTTAAATTTCACCTGTGGAAACATTTTTCTAAATTTTGGCAAAACAGTTGTAATAATTGAACCATTAAGACACTAATATGTTTCTTTAATTTTTCCAGGACGATCTCGTGAAGCATATCAACAACGATCACATCCACGCGAATAAAAAGAGCTTCGTTTGCGGCTGGGAGGAGTGCTCGAGGGAAGAAAAGCCTTTCAAAGCTCAGTATATGTTAGTGGTGCACATGAGAAGACACACTGGTGAAAAGCCCCATAAGTGTACTGTAAGTATCCAGAACATTGAACAGACATTTTATTCTCCAACAAATTAAACTAACGTGCTAATATCTGGTTCCAGTTTGAAGGTTGTTTCAAAGCTTATTCACGATTGGAGAACCTGAAGACGCACCTGAGGTCTCACACCGGGGAAAAGCCCTACACCTGTGAGTACCCTGGATGCAGCAAGGCGTTCAGCAACGCCAGTGACCGTGCCAAGCATCAAAATAGAACTCACTCCAATGAGGTAAGTCATAAACCTTGTCCAGCTTCTTCTTGTCCAACTAAGAAAGTCTTCGAGAAATTAACATTCTCGTTGAACATTTTAGAAGCCTTACGTCTGCAAGGCGCCAGGCTGCACGAAAAGGTACACGGATCCGTCGTCTTTGAGGAAACACGTGAAAACGGTGCACGGTGCAGAATTCTACGCCAACAAGAAGCATAAAGGTGGTGGCGGAGATGGCGGAGGAAGCGACGAGGCTGGCGCTGGTGGAAACAGTCCCAGCAGAAGCGAAGATCTCCATCCGAAGACACCCAGTTTATCGAGCCCCAGCGTCAAATCCGAAAGTGAAGCTAACAGTCCACCTAGCATGATGCAACAACAGGGTAGTCCGTTGATGGGTGGCTGCAACGACGAAGTTGCTGGTGCCAGTGCATTGACGGCTGAGGGTGTCGCACTCGCTGAGGAACCTTGGAACGAGGAACCCGATGACCTGGACATTGCTGATTTGCCGGTTGCCCTTCGTGCTATGGTGAGCTTCGAATTTACAAAAATTGTTCTCGTCCCAAGCCTTGAGGCTGTTTTACTCCTTTATCACTAGAACTGTTAGACAAGTCAAAAAGACCTGTTCTTGATCTTCTGTTTCACAATTTAGTTATTTTAGATTTACAACTGAACGTATGACGTGATAAACAATTCTGTTTAGGTTGGCGGAATGGAGTCTCAGCAGCAGCAACAGGCCCCAGCACCCGCATCGAGGAACCGTCTAAAAGGAAGACTGCAGGCGAAGGGTATGCCAAGTCTGCCTGTCGTGTCCGGATTGAGGGGAACCCGTGGACCTCAGGGCAACATCGGCGACCTGAACAGAAGGATCACCGATCTAAAAATGGAGAGCGGTGGTTCTGCACGTCAAACGAACTTGTCGGACCTCCAGCTCAGGCTACAGCCTTTGAACGAGCCACGAAGAGATAGCAACACCACCGTGAGCACGTACTACGGTAGCATGAAGTCCACGGACTTCGGTAGCCGAAGAAGTAGTCAAGCCAGCGGTGTCAGCGCCGTCCGAATGACCCACGTTGGCCCAGGAAGCTTCTACGATCCCATCAGTCCGGGCACGTCGAGGAGAAGCAGCCAGTTGAGCACCACTTCTGGTAGAATGAATGCTCCCAGCCACCTACAAGGGCCCTATTCGACAAGCAATCTTGTCGTTCAGACGCAGAACATGTCTCTGCAGGTAATTCGAGTGCTTCCTGAAGTATGCTATTCATTGCTATATTCTATATTCTGCCTGCAATATGGTATAAATTCATTTCGATCAATATCCAGGGTCTTCATGGAGTAACCGGAGAGTGGATCGGTCCCACAAGTCATTGCACGCAACCTTCTGGCGACCGTCGCATGTCTGAGCCAGCCAGGGGACAACAAACTCAAAGAAACTCGCCGGTCGTACCGCCCAGACCTAGATCTGCTCAGTTCCCGGAGCGTCATCCTAATCAAGAAGTGATTTTAGACGAAGTCGGGGAGGGCGAGATGGTGGAGAACAAGTTGGTCATACCGGACGAGATGATGCAATATTTGAACCAGGTAAAGTGAATTAAAGTAACAATTTACAACTGTTGCCAATGTCTATTTACTATACCTCTCGAATAATACACGTATAAAATGTATAAGAGAATTGAATGTTGTCGTCGTTTCAGGTTCAGACGACTGGTAGCCAGATCAGCTATCGCGGCAGTCCCCTCCCGGTGTGCCAGTCGCCAGTGTGCAGTAACCCGATGCACTGTCAGCGCCAAGTGCAGCCCACTTGCAATTATAACCAGCCCCATCAGCAACACTGTTACGGCCAACAATCATCAGCACAATCTACTTGCACCAATTACCAGAATACCTCTCCATCGCCGTACAACCAATGCCCCAGTTCAAGACCCGTTCCACCGAATTCGCAATACTGTCCTGCACCGAGCTACCCATTGCAGCCGAACGGCCAAGTGCTTAGCCCAGTAGTGGGTCAAGTGATGTCACCCGGATCTCAATACGCTCCCAGTCATATCAGCGATCAGCCTCTAACATCGCCAGCGGCCGGTGCTCTGGCGCCCCAACACGCTCCGCAGAATCTCCCTCAAAATTCTGCTCAGCTGACCAGAAACTGTCCACAGAATCATGTCCACCATGGTTATTATCCTGGTTACGGGTGCCAGGGTCAGATGAACGCGAGCTGTCCTGGAAATCCCAACAGTCACATGAACCACCATACGAGTCCATCCTGCGTTCCGCCGAATCATGGCACTATGGCATCGCAGCAGTGTGCTCAGATGCGATCAACTGCTAACTGTCCGCAAATGACCGTCCACTGTAACCAACAGACTGTCATGCACAATCAGCCTGGCGTGAACCATCCGAACTCGCCATGCGGACAGACCAACCAGTGCACCAGACCAGTGATAACACCGAACGGTCAGGTATCCAACCTGCATTCTAACCAGCAGACCACGGTCCCGAATCAGTGTCCTCAAATGGCGAGTCCCTGCTCCCAGCTGAGCGTGAACAATCAGACGAAACAAGTGGCGAACATGACAGGACTTCAAGGTTGCCAACAGCAAGCCCCATCGCAGCCAGTGTCTCCTTGCATGCAGATGACTAATTGCTCGCACTCGAACGGCTCTCATCGATCAGTCGTGGACAACACTATGCTCAAGAGAATGTCTCCGCAACTGTGCACCGGCCAGCAGAACAACTGCAGAATGCAACAGCAAACTTGCAATTGCCAGGCTCGAACCAACACGCCCACCCACCAACAGTACACTTGCAGCTGTCAATGGAATTATGGTGATCACTGCTACCACGATCATCCTGGCGCCACTATCCCCGAAATCCAGTGCAGGGACATCAGCCAATCGCAACAGGGAACCCCCATGAAACCTCCTCTGGGGATGAGACAGGATTCTTATAGGAGGACATTGGAGTACGTGCAACAGTGTAGAAACTGGTCGGAAAACGCGAGCACTCACGAAACCAATGTCTCCAGCTCAACTCATCCCATGTCGTTACCACAACCACTACCTACTAGTGCCAACATGGTGGTCAATGACATGTCCTCCTCCCTCAGCTCCTTGCTCGAGGAGAACAGATACTTGCAGATGATACAGTAAACGCTGAAAGCCTACATATTTTTATATTATTATTCTCTTGGTCGGCTTAGCGGTCTTGTAGGGTGTGCACACAACCTTGTTAGGAAAAAATTGTAAATTTGTTAAAAATTTTGGTAGATATTGATAACAGATGACCAATGTTGTCGGGGTCAAGATTCTGAACAACTTTTTCCTGTACTCGTTACTCGGTCTTAGTTTCCGAGATATTTATTTAACCTAATCGAGATTACGAGTACAGTTCATTCTGCAAGTTTTAATGCAGGACACTCGGAAATATAATATTAATGTCTTGAATCAATTGTTCATTGGATACATTATAAATCGAAAGTATGAAGTCTTATAGATAAAAATTCTGCAATGATTATAATATGTGTTAGGTGAATACCTTCTCTTTGAGATCCTGTATATAATTCTATACATTTTAATTGCCGTTCAATTAAAGCTTGTAGGAGGATAAAATGTACTTCTAATCTAGAGTTAACGAAAGTTTTTTACAATTATCTCCGAAACTAAGACAAAATATGTGAAGATGAAGGTCCCCTTTTGTCAATATTCACCAAAGT
Organism: Lasioglossum vierecki; assembly: GCA_028455595.1. Lineage (NCBI taxonomy): Eukaryota > Metazoa > Arthropoda > Insecta > Hymenoptera > Halictidae > Lasioglossum > Lasioglossum vierecki. Next base: position 10,001,605 of record CM052339.1, on the reverse strand, counting down.
TTCGTGTCTACAGATTAGTGTGGTAGGACGTTTTGAAATTTAAAGAAGTGACGTATTTTTGCAATATATTCTGCACATATTTTTTATGAAATTTAGTAACGATATAGAGGATGATCTTTTAGACATCTTATTTCGTTGGAGAATTTGTAAATGTTCAAGAGAAGGTTTTTCTTCAACAAGTCGCCATTTCTTCATTTTTCAGAACAACCAGAAACTTGTAAATTTATTTATTTAGGCTTCGATGGTGGCGCACCCTCTTAAACGGAATCTACCGAAGAGAATTGATCGAGCTATCTACACTTTTGTATTTTTGATAAATATTGTATTTTCTATGGTAATGTTAAGGGCCCAATGTAATCGTAACCGTGACTTAAATTAATTTAGTGGAATTGTAGATTGTGACCTCACATGGATGATATTCTCGGTGATTAATCGTAACCGAAGTGATACCGTGTTGTACGAAACAACTCGAACGTGTTATCGATGTTAACGCTGTGTCGTTTAGAAAGTTTAATGTTTGTAGAAAAATTGAAGGGGAGCTCCGAGGTGCCTTACGGGATACAGCGAAATTTAACCGGAGATTTTATAATCGACATTTCGAAATTCGTATGTTAAATTTTGAAGATCTTTATTGTCGCAACGAACGGGTAACATCGTTGTATTGAAGATTCCGAAATATTTTTGTAAGACGATTTACTTGTAGATAGATCTTTGTACCGTATTTTTGTACAACCAGTCCTTCTCACGCGTGCCAACGTAGTTAAGTACTTCTCGTATCATCGTAAGTCTGCCACTTTTGTTAGCGTAGCGACGAATGATGTGCTGCACGCGCATTGTGATACGGAGAAAAGAGACGATGTTTCTTTAATGATAGTAAGCCACGACGAATGAGAATAACCGATCAAAAAGTAACATTGATGGCCAATACTAGAATACGAAGTCTGTAGATAAATCTTATTTTAATAGGTCGTTAGCAGTTACGGACAGCGTGCATGATAATGGTAGACAATCACTTTGCGGTGTGCGTGCGTTTGCGTGTGTGTCTGTCAGTGTGTGTTTATTAGATCGAGTGTCTTTCAGCATTGTAAAGAAACGTAATGATAGCTGCGAGAGCAACGTTAGTCGACACGTTAGGTGTAACTAATCGACCATTCTTATCTACTTTAAAAGAATACTCGCGCCTTTCGCGATTTTTATCGAACGAAGAATGCGTATGTTGAAGACTTAGCGTACCTAAAGCTGTTTTTGTTACACACACGATTTTGTACGAATTTTATTAATCTATGATACCGACGTTTTGTGAATAGTATACATATCTATCGTATACATATTAGTTATAGAAACTCATCGAGCGTTCGATTGCGCGGACGGGAGGTGCATGACGAGAAAGTTTTACACTCTAAAGATTGTTAATTATTTTAAAATAAATCATATCGATCCCATCAACAAGAAACACTTCGTCTCGAATTTTAATCGTGCTATCCCGGAACCGGAGGTGGAGAATAATTCGGCGAAATAAATATTTCAAATATTATTTAATATTTTAGATTTTATTTGACGGAGAAAAATATTATTCTAAAGTAGATATGTAATTACTATCGAGTTGTTCAGAGACATTAAAAAACAAGCTCTGGTCATGGTGGTAAGAAAGTATTTCTGATAAAGTGAAAATAAAAACTGTATCTATTATGTAGTTTATTAAAAAGTAGTTGCCATCCGCCCTAAGGGTGAATCTACACCTTCAAATCGGTGGATATTTGTAAAAAAAACTAACTGTTAAAATTGTCTATATCAAAGAAAATTATTGTTAACCCTTAACACTCTAAAAATTTCGGTACTATTATTTACAATGTTGTTTTCTAATGTAAACAATCTTATAACAGGCAAATACGCGTACAAATCGGCTCCATACTAACCGATTATTATTTTTCAGCCACGCCGCTTCGACCTTGGAGCATGGACAACACGTTCGAGTCATAAATCACACCATTGAGGAACAAAGACCATACAAAAGGAATTTCTTTGACAGTTTCCCACTCCTCAAAATAAAGTCCATCTGGTACAACCGCGACCAATAAACAAAGGCTACGTCTCCCCACCTAAACCCTCCTGAAAAAATCGAGGTAACAATCGCAGTATTATTTTGACCGTGACCGGAGTAACTGCTTTTCATCCGTTGCCACGATTTTGGAAAATGTGTTGTGTGTAGTGTTTTGTGTGCTGCACAATTATCAGGACTTATTCGCGTTTATGGCAGTATGCTGTGAAACCAACAGAAGATTCTAAAAAATTAGTAAGTACCTATACTTTAT
>CM052339.1:9967356-9991779 GCA_028455595.1 Lasioglossum vierecki | reverse complement strand
AACTTCCTTAGATCTATTATGAGCCACAAATAATTAAAAATGTCTTTCAATGCCTAGGGTAAACTGTTTAGTGATTGACATCCTAAGCCAAAATATTGTAGTAAGAATCTTTTTATCTTTTTTTGAAATATTTAAACGTGCTAAATCAGCTATTATTATAAGCTAATACAGATTGTCCAGCAAAATCGAACAGTTTCACGAGTCATAAATCTTATGAAATATGTTCAGTGAATAACAATCGTTAGACAACACATTATTAGTTTACTATATACCAGATTTGTTAATTGTATCAGATATGATACACTAAGGTGGACCTTAGCTATACTTGATGAAAATTATTTTGCAAAATTGTTTCCAAGACACCAAGAATTTGAAATTTTTTTTTAATTTTGACATAAATATGAATATGTCTTTTTTCTGTAAGAACCCATATTTAGCATAATTAGTTGATTATAGATAAAACATCCGTGACTTTGAAATTTTTTTTTCTCTGAAACTATATTCACCAAATAAATTTTTGAAAATACCACGTTTTTAAAAACGGTATAAAAAGTATAAAATAATTTTTCCTAGTCCCATACAGATTCCTAACCTCGTACAGATAGTTCTGAAAAGTGATTGTGAATTTTTATTCTCGACTTTTATGTGCAACTATTTTTGAAGAACGTATGAAGGTTAATGATTTCCCCGCTGTTAATCAATACCCGTTTGATAAGATTTCTTGGGAGCTGTCGGGTGAATGCACGGACGCGCGTAACGTTTCCAACAGTTCGCCGAGATGTTGTGCCAACTTGTGCTTCCTCCGTGCGATCATTTGGCATCCCAAGTTGGATCCCGTCGAATCTTAAGCTGTTCGAGGCTGGGATCTTTTATCGACGATTTGGGTCGCGCACTGTCCGCCATTATTTTTCGTGTTAACGCGGCCTTGTTCGCGGCTATCCTTCACGATCCGCGTCCATTGCGCTCCGCGTCGTGTATCCCTCCGTTCTGAATCTTGTCGAGAGTAATTTCGCCCAGACTTCTCGTCGATGAAAATTATCCGGCGCGGCAGCACGAAAACCTTCTCGTAAATGGAAAGAAACTAAGTTTTATGAAAGAGCCAATTACATCGAAGTTTAACCCCTGCGCGCACCCTTCGTTAAATTGGATCGAATTATGAAAGAGTTTAAAACGAAGTTGATATTTTATTAACGGGAAAACGAGCTGCAATTAGATTGCAGTATAACGACAGTCGATCGAAAAAATTATTTAAACCCTTTTCCCGTTCTTCATCGTCGATATTTGAATTGTGATAATTTTGACAAAACAAAAACTTGTGTAAGTAACTTCATTATTTAGCTGCCACGTTTTCTGTCTATCTACAACAAATCAACTCGGTATACCAGTTCTGTGTGAGTTGGATACAAATAAAAAATTGCACAAGTCCAAAGGGTTGTTTTTAAGGGTTGAGAGATTAAAGTAACAAAAATAAAACTATTGTTATTTACTTCAAAATTAGATTCACTATTCACGACACTTTTGCTGCTACGATACGATATAACTAATATGTATTGCAATTATATATTCAAATTGTAATTTGTAATGATGATATACGTCTTGACGTTTACATGACAGTAATTGTTTGCATTTCAAGTACTTCGTCATTATGTATTTTTGAATAAATTTGTTCTACTTTAAGCAGTCACAAGTCGAAGAGAAAGAAATATTTCTTATACCAATTAGAAGAATTCTTCGGTAAATATAAAAAACAATTTTGCGCCTACGGATGCATGAAGATCCGCAGTCCGATAATTACTAATCATTTTTAATTCCTCTGAAGACACAACTATACAGTTGACAAGTTGGTCGTAATACTGCAAACAATTGCAGTATTAAATGACTTAATAGTTGAAACAATTAAATATTCCATTGATAATAATATTGTTGCATTTAATAGTGCTTTGTAAAATTTATTGTATTGTATGCTACATCTACACGATTCATCGAATAATCAAATTATACTCACTGAAAACTATTTGCCATAAATGCAGAAATCCATAACGCTGTTTCTGCGAAAATAACGAGTTACGTTAGTATAAAAAACAAGGTATTTTATTTAAAAAAATGCAATGGCACACTTATTAATCTGTGATTAAATTTCCGCACAGGTACCTGCATCTCGTGATGTTACAGTTATCCGTATAATTTCGCCACAGTGATTTTCCGCGATCATGTTGATTAATTAATTTACTCGCGACCTAAATTCTGGTTCATAAAATATTAACCAACGGTGTCAATGGTTATATTGAATTCTCCGGTAATTACATTTGATTCCAAAATACATTTTGAAAGCATTTCAATGTTTAACGGCGTCGAGACAACAATATTCTCGAAATATCGAAAGCACGTTAATATATTATTAATATTATAAGCGAAATGCTATGTAAGATTAAATCTCTTCTCATCTCGCAAATGCTCGAAATATCACTGCCAGGAGAAATATTTCGTGGTCGATGCTGAATTGTGTGTTCGCCAGTGAATCGTCGGAATACAATTCAGTTCGCGAGCTCCCCAGTTGCAAATATTATACGGTTTCGAAAAAGTGAAGAAAGAAACGAAAATCCGAAAAAATGTGGTTTTCTACCTTCTGACGCAATTACGAGAATAACTCTGCTTACGAGAATCGTTGCGGTGTAGTGCTCGTCAAATATTTTTTAGTATTACCAACATTTCTCCTCTTTTGTTATAGTTTCTTCGAAAACTGCAACGATGAACTCGCGAATACGTGTTATCTTTCACGTTAATAATTAGTTAATGTATTGATAACAATGCTATTTGTCAAGTTACGCGAAAGTTATCTTTACTTATTTACCATTTCGATGTAAATTCATTGAATCGTTACATTTTTAAAGTACAAACAATTTGTTTCGAAGCTAAATTCACCAGAGATTTGAAGATTGGGCGCTTCGCAATGGCCTCTTAAAATTTGTTCGATTTTTTCACTGTTATATAGGATAAAAAATGAGGAACAAACTCGGTCATGTAGAAGTCTCGTTGTGTATTGTTAGTGTCTGAAAAGAGAATACTCGGGAGGAATTCGAGTCAGGCCAACCTAGGTACACAACTTGCATAGTTGAGTCACACGGATTCTCGTTATTTGCTGAGCTGGTTGTAACTACTACTTGAAGTCTGTTGTATCGTGTGACGGAGAAAGATGACGGTACACGTCGGAATAAAGGGAGAGGAAACGACGTATACTTTGAATTGACGTAAGCATCGAATGTTTTGAAGCTTCGCGTTACTGAGCCCTCACGAAATAGACGGAACACTACGTCCATGTTGACTTGGGCCATATCTGAAGGCCACGCGAACGCTTTACATGGAGATTAAGCGAAGCGAGAAGCTTTGGATAAAGTAATCTAATATGAGACTTCGACTCCAATATGAGACTCCAATATGAGACTCCAATATGAGACTCCAATATGAGACTCCAATATGAGACTCCAATATGAGACTCCAATATGAGACTCCAATATGAGACTCTAATATGAGACTCTAATATGAGACACTAATATGAAACTCCAATATGAAAGCCTAATATGTAACTCTAATATGAAACTCTAATATGTAACTCTAATATGTAACTCCAATATGAAACTCAATATGAAACTCTAATATGTAACTCTAATATGTAACTCTAATATGTAACTCAATATGAACTCCAATATGAATCCAATATGAAACTCTAATATGAGACTCCAGCGTGAGACTCTAATATGAAACTCTAATATGAGACTCTAATATGAGACTCTAATATGAAACTCTAATATGAGACTCTAATATGAGACTCTAATATGAGACTCTAATATGAGACTCTAATATGAGACACTAATATGAAACTCCAATATGAAAGCCTAATATGTAACTCTAATATGAAACTCTAATATGTAACTCCAATATGAAATTCCAATATGAAACTCTAATATGAGACTCCAGCATGAGACTCCAGCGTGAGACTCTAATATGAAACTCTAATATGAACTCTAATATGAGACTCTAATATGAGACACTAATATGAAACTCCAATATGAAAGCCTAATATGTATCTCTAATATGAAACTCTAATATGTAACTCTAATATGTAACTCTAATATGTAACTCTAATATGTAACTCCAATATGAAACTCCAATATGAAACTCCAATATGAAACTCTAATATGAAACTCTAATATGAAACTCTAATATGAAACTCTAACATGAGACTCTAATATGAGACTCTAATATGAAACTCTAATACGAAACTCTAATATGAGACTCTTGATTAAGAACACTTTTATTAAAAATTACTAAATGTCTTCAAGGTACAATATGTATTCTTTTGAATCCTATGCACATTATATGAATGATACCTCTTATGAATTCGAAACACAATATTAACTCAAATCTTCAGAATTTTGACACCATTAAGATTCTCTGGTTGGTTTTCGGTGAACGTCAGGGAAACAAAGCCAAGCCGCCACAGGCATACAAAGTTGTTCAAAATGTTGGCATTATCGAAAAATCATTGAAATCTAAAGGTGGGTAGCTTGCAGTTTCATCCCCGTTCCCTAATTAGCGGACTCCCCGTTGCAAAGATGTTTTTCCCAGAGCCTCGAGAGCCTCGAGAGGATGGCCCTCAAGTTTTCGAGCATCTGGCGCTGCAATCTACACGGCCACGGAAGAACCGTGTGCACGAAAGAGCCTCTGCGTCTCTCTCGCCCTTTCCGCAGGTTCCGGTTCCTTCAGACGGAATTTCGGTTTTGACGTCGGGGCTAAATTGAATTTTTTAATTATCGTCGGCCGCGCGCGTCGCGACACACCCCGGGAAAAATAACGGGAGAAAGCACTCGCGAGCCGTGAGGAATATTTCATCAACGGGTGGTGGGCAGTGTTAATTTATCGCGTGTAGTTTATTAGTTATTTTCTTTCTCTTCGTCTTTTGTTTGCTTTTAAATTTAGGTTAACCTCCTCCTGGGAAAACTCGAGGCGAGGCTCGACCGTCGTGGAAAACCGTTCCAAAGGTGAAGGGTTTCAAAGAATATTAAGTTATTAACGGTATATTTAATGCACGCTACAGGCCGACAGTTTGAGGCCACGTTGCCGGCTGGTTCCGCTGTAAATTCCTCGGTACCGGCGGAAAATCGAGACTCTATATCCATCCCCGTGCTTTCGGGATATTGCAGTACACGCTGTGCTTTTGTAATTGGTTGCGCGATGCACTTTCCGGTGTAGAAATATTAGTCTACTCGCCGTGGAAAAAAAGCCGTATGATATTTTACGGGAATTACCTGTCCTGTTGCTTTTCGCGAAAATCGTTCTCCCGTGATTCATGCTCGCTGTTTGCTACGCATCTGTTTATATTTGGTTGGAAAGAAAGTTCGTAGCGTTTTCAAATGAAGAATCAAAGATAAAATTAACCCCTTGCCTTACAATATCGTGTCTGAAATGTGATAAATATTCTGAACACATACTGATAAAAATGTATCGTAATAATTTCCTTTAAACCGAAATAAAATAAAATTCATACAATTTATATTAATATTCTACTTTTCTAGGAAATTGAGATCTACAAAAAAAAGTTCAAATCATTAAAACCGTAAAATAAATCGTCAAGAAAGGGTTTAACCATCCACTGAATAGTGTATCATATCTGATATAATTAACAAATCTGGTATATAGTAAACTAAGAATGTGTTTTCTTACTACGTTTATTTGTTTGTTTTTCTGAAAATGTTTTAATTTTTTAAAAATATTTTCCTTTAAGGAAAACACAAAAGCTGAACTTCTTTGAACTTTTTCATCCCAAATCTTTCATCCAAATCTTTCCGATGAACTAGAGACTTGAAATTTTCAACATAGCTCAGAACTGGATGACAATACAATATTCAGAAAATTTTTTTTAAAAGAATGTGCTTTTTTAAATTCCTCGCCGCGCGACGTTCGGTAGTACGTCTCGCTTGCTGTGTCCCCACTACGCGCGCTCCCTACTTTACTACGCGTTCCCACTCCACTAGCCCACTTGGGCAGGGAGAGGGGGGTTAACTAAATTCGCGCGATTGTAGACTAAAAATTATTTAAATAAAAATAAATTTTTAAAAATACCACGTTTTTAAAAACGGACTAAAAAGTATAAAATAATTTTTCCTAGTGCCATACAGATTCCTAACCTCGTACACATAGTCCTGAAAATTTGTGATTGTGAATTTTGAATAGCTGTGAAAATACTTGTGGGATTTCAACCGAAAAACGTGGGGCGCATGCGATAGATAATTGATGCATTTTGCGCCCCACGTTTTTCGGTTGAAATCCCACAAGTATTTTCACAGCTATTCAAAATTCACAATCACAAATTTTCAGGACTATGTGTACGAGGTTAGGAATCTGTATGGCACTAGGAAAAATTATTTTATACTTTTTAGTCCGTTTTTAAAAACGTGGTATTTTTAAAAATTTATTTTTATTTAAATAATTATTTTCTACTTTTTAGTCTTGCGTTAATACTTGTAGCACTCTTTATTAATACTTTGTATACTCACTAAGCTCACTGTAAATTCCATTTGGTAAACAAAGCGATGACACACTACCGATCTTCGCGCGATGATGTACTATATTACCGATCGTCGCGCGATTATATACTATACTACCGATCGTCGCGCGATGATGTACTATACTACCGATCATATCTATACTTATCATATACTAAGCTCCGTCGCGCGTCGGGGCAAAGTGGGTCCGTGGAGTGGGGACGAGTCAGAGTGCGCACGCATAGTAAAGTAGAGAGGGTTGTCGAGCGAAGTGGGGATCGCTGAACGCGATGACGTAGTTCGCGGGGGGATGAAAAGGTAAATATTTAATTGTTATTTTCTCCGAAACGGTAAGACTTTTTAAAAAAATTTTTTTTGAATAATGCATTGTCATCCAGTTCTGAGCCATGTGTGCAATTTCAAGTCTCTAGCTCATCAGGAAGTTAGTTTAAAATCAATTGCAAAATTTGCCACCGAACAAACAAACAAACAAACAAACAAACAAACAGACAAACAAGAAAGCGAGCTAATAAAAACGTGGTAAAAAAGAAGAAAATATAAAAAAGCTATTTAAAAACCACGCGTATATTAGAATGCACACACACACTACAAAGGAGACAATAATATTTTTAGATATGAATGACTAGGAAGATTACGTTAATATGGTTTAGCGCGCTCCACGCTTTTATTTATAGTCACTAATATCTAAAAATATTATTTTCTCCTTTTTAATGCATTCTAATATAGGTACGGTTTTTAAAGATTTTTTATATACTTTTTTATAAGTTTCTTCAATAACACGAGAAGATTACCTCGGAAATGGTAAAAAATTAATAGAACAGAATTGTAAAACCTCTTTTTTCAAATCGAACAGGAACTTATGCAATCATCTGATATTTCATGTTACGTGCAACAACTATGTTTCACGTGCTTGTACCAAAGGACTGGAACATTCGCGACGGTTTTTAATAATTCCTGATGTCTCGAGGAGTTTTTGTGCTACAAGGGACAATCCGATATGATAGATGTCATCTCTCTATCCGCGTCTAAAGTATTCATCGTTTTCCCGTGGACTGTCCTATATCGGCCGACAGATGATTTTATCTCTGTCCATGATCTCGGTACCGTGTCACCGTATCTGGAGCCGAATAAAAGGTGAAACGAGCGGAATGCGCGAGCTACAAGAACAAGGCACCGAGAAAAATTTGTGAAACGGAATAGAGCACCGGTTGGAAATATCTCTGCTATGTCACGTGCCCTCGCAGACGTGTCTTTTCCTTGAATTTGATTCCTCGAAACGTTCAAGCCCGACCCTGTGCGCTACCTCCATCATCTTCGATTCTGCCGGGGCTTTCAACAAAGTTCCTTTGCTGCTAGAAATTCTCATCACTTAAATCGATAGAGGGGATGATCATCGGGAAAACTTGGACGAGATGTTGCCAGAATCGGGGGAAATGAAAATGTTGTGCACGATAAAGTATTGCCTTTGAAAGATCATTCGGTATAAAAATAAATAGAAACTTTCTGGAAGAAAAGTCATCCAGAAAATCTTACAATCAACCAACGAGTTTAACGTTCGAGATTGGATTCGCACGTACACGGTGTATAAAAAGTAACGGTTATCCGTCGTAAGGGTGAATGTAAAAGAAATTTGACGTAACAGTTGTTGTTAAAAAGTTCGTTTTTACATCAACACTTTCTACTCATTTTTAAAAATACCACGTTTTTAAAAACGGACTAAAAAGAACAAATTGTTATTGAGACACAAGCTGTTAGAATTCTTGGAAAATTTAATTGTGTAGTTTGATTGTTTACGACAAAAATGAATAGGTGCAATTTAAAACGGTAAAAACATTAGAGGAATGTAAAAATACTGTTCAGTCTATCAAACATATTAAGAAAGAAAATGAATTTCTATTTCGCTCCAGTTTGTCGCAATTGAGGTAGAAAATTTTTGTTTCACATAAAGATCAGTTTTTCTAATATGGAGTGATACTTATAAACAAAATTCTACTACTACAATCCACTTAATAACCGTGTCGATGAGACAGAACGTAATCGTGTACGTGCTTCGAGGTAAACGAAATTTGAAGTTACAAAAAAGATAAGCGAAATTTAAAGTGTCAAAGCATTTTCCCTGGCCATTTAGATCACTTTGAAGTTGCAAAATATGAACAAAAATAATCCTAAAGAATTTTAATGTAAAGCGTAGGTACTCACAAATTTTTCAGAATTATCCTCCGTCTGATCCACAGCCACTGCCATTTATGCGAATACATCTTAACCTTCATACACTCCTCAGAAATAGTTGTATAAAAGGTTCCCACTTTTTTGCAACCCACTTTTGCATCACACTTTAAATTAATAAACTTTGCTTCATTTATCATGTCACATTTTAGAGAAATAAATTCAAAATATCTTAAAGATAAATTACGATCGATAACTAATTAATTAATTATTTAGAGAAATATGTCTCACTATACAGATAAAGAGGAAGCGATTATTTTATAGCATGTAAAAATAGTAAATGCGTAAATTTTCACTCTGAGGAACGTATGAAGGTTAACACAACACACTTTCCGAAACCGTGACAGCGAACGAGAAGTTACTCCGACCGCGATCAAAATAGTACTGCGATTGTCACCTTAGTTTTTTTGTAAATGGTTAAGGGTGGGAAAATGTAACCTTCGTTAATTGGACGCGGTCGTGCCGGAAGAATTTTAGTTTGAGGAGTGGGAAACTGTCAAAGAAAATCCTTTGTTATTGTCGTCCGTCGTCAATGGCGTGATTTATGAGGGTATGTCCTTCCGCCTGTTCCTTCGGTGGGATTGTCGCACGTGTTGCATACCTTTCGAGGTTGAATTTGTCGGAGCGCGGTGGCTCTGAATTAATAATCGTATATGGAATTAAATTCATATTATTTTACTCTTCTAATTTATGATCTTAATGGGCAGTGAATCGAAACGAACTGATACTTCTTTTATTCAAGAAAGGTATAGCAAATTTCTATTGCTACAGAGAATTCTGTATAATTATATTCGAAACAAAACGGAATTCTAGAATATACAGGGTGTTTTGTCTAAAACAGGACACCTAAATATCTCCTCCAATTGTGGAGGTGCAAAAAATATTTTGTGTACTATTTGAATGGATTGAAGGAACCGTTATATTGCAAACAATATTTTTTTCGAAGTTATGAAGGTCATCGGTGTTCTTCGTTGCATAACTTCATATTTTTTTTAATTGCATCGTGTAGCTAATCAAAAAATACATTCGGATATGTAGAGTAACATGACCCATATAAATAGAAATATACAATATATATTTTTTTATATAATTATAATGTATATATTAGTATGTAAAACAAACATATATATAATTAGTATATAAAAATATATATATAACACGTATATAAAAAAAATATATCTAATTAGTATATAAAAATATATATATATAATTAGTATATAAAAATATATATATATATAATTCATTGAAAAATTATTCCTATCTACTGCATTTGCGAGAAATGTTTTTTTTTAAACTTGTGAAAGTTACTAAACGTTACAGAAAAGGCACGGAATGGAATAAAAATTAACACAAGACAGAAATTAAATGTTCTGGTATGAACACTTCCGTGGACAGAAGTCCTAATTCACGGGGAGTACTATTTCGTTGACCAGCGTGTAGCAACTTTCCGAAGTACATGAATAAACAAATCGACATTATGTAAATCCGAATTGCCAGCTGCTTATCAGACTTGAATGCAATGGGTTTCCTTCGATCTAGATGAGAATCGGCGGAGTACGAGGGAAACTCGTTTCCTGAATCTTTCACGCCCCTCACAGCGGCTAACTCTTTCGTTCCCAGAATGAAAAGTGTTGGGAGCCTGAGTACTTCCACGGTTGAATTTTTTATACGAACGACTCGGAGCAATTGAGTTCGTTCTTCAGCGGGAACTTGGAGGTCCTAACTAAGATCTATGATAGAGGATGGCGAAACTTACCTCTTATCAGCTTTAACCCTGGAATCCCTGAGCCTCGAGCTGTCCCGTAAATTGCTAGAAGGGTGAGAGTGAACTCACGTTTCACTACATACATATTTGCCTTGAAACAAATGCATTTCAATGAAAGTCGGCCCGACTCGGGTCTGATTGGTGTCCGTGGCCAGATTCGGGACAGTTTTGGGACTTGTTTGAGATTTGCAGAGTTTGACACCTTTTTTCGGATGTGGAGGAACCGGTAGAACCCCCTCTCCTGCAAGTACCACCATAATGGAGTCCCAGGGGTGCCGTAAACCTCCACACCCAAGGGTGCCAGTGGAAGACTGGGCCCTTTTTGTCAAACTAAATTAAAATCACCCTCCCCCCGACCCGCTTTCCGCATACTAACGAGGAGGGTGATAATTAATACCACACTTGTTCTTTGCAAAACCAGAGTTTGACACCGACTCAGGCCTACCTACTTAAATATACAGAGTGGGGCAATAACCATGTCCACCTTGAATATCTCCGTTATTTTTAATAATATGGAAACATATTATCAACAAAATTTGCACGGTACAGAGGGAGACATGTTGTAATGGAAACATTTTCAACATTGATTTTTTAAAATGGAAACTCCTACTTTCAAAATGTATTGATTTCCATATGTACTACATCTAATAGTTAACAAGATATTATTGAAACAATTTTCTTTCTTCTTTGGATAATATCTAGTAAACTATTAGATGTAGGATATATGAAGGTCAACACTTTTATACTCAAAATTTGGCTACTCTATTGATCTATGGTATAAAAAATAGAACATTGCATTTTAAACAATCAAGGTGACCTTGAAATATCCTCTATGCCTCTATCCTCGCAGAAAATGTTTTTGTCACGACATGTCTCCCTCTGTACCGTGCAAATTTTGTTTATAACATTTTCCATATTATTATAAATCATGGTCTCGCACCAATACGGGTCGATCCAGAATAAGTAATATCGAATTTTGGGGCCCCCGGGGAAAAACGTAGAATATGGATCTTGGATTTTGGTTTGTGTTAGGGGTCCTCTTTTGCTTGGGGCTCCGGGCATTTGCCCAAATTGCCCATAGGGTAATAATTATAAAAAAATTTTCGAATTACAAATGGTAACTACTCTTACAAATTCGGGCCAACGAAAGAACCACTCGATAAAATTGGCCCAACTCCCACCATGCAAGAATCAAAAAAAGGTTTCGCAAATGGTACTTTATGATATACCCACGCCATTTGCGTATTAGAAAGATTTATTTAAAAATAAACGCACTTGAACGTCCACGAAATCACGTAATTGCTATGAGTGTGCAAGAAACGAAAGTGCACAGTCATCTGGTAATTTGCATAAATTAATTAATCATGAAACGTGGTTCCAATTGCAACCTAATTGTTCAGGCATGTTGTAAATGAATTTTTCTGTAACCAGAGACGACACATCCGTCGTGTTAAACACTGTAGTTACATGTGAATGCCAGCCACGAGAACGCAGATTTACGTCAAAGGCTTCTTTTTAACCGCGGCTTAGGAGAAGACATAATAGTACGCGACAGTGGATTTCTGACGAATTGGAAGGCGTCATGACTACGTCATTACTCGTGGGAGCTCCGGAGTGAGATTTAGCGATTGTCTGAATCACGTTTTTCGCGTCACCGTGAAATCTCGTTGGCGAGGATTACTGGAGAATCGGGCAGTTTCGTCATCGTTTGAATTATAATACTGTTACAATGCATTTTTTTTTTGTATTTTAAACGTATATCTGAAGTGTTTAGCCATTTTTCTGTGACTCGCATTGTCCATCGTTGAATAATAACGTACAGCAAGTAGTTATACAATGGATCGTAGACGAGCTTCCATCTTGCTAATTAGCGGAACGTCCAGTTTTAGAATAAAGTTCCGTAGCCTCTTCAACTACCTCGATATTGTAATTTTAATTTTTGAATAGGATAATCAAGAGTTCGTTTAATAGTACAATATTTTATATTCACAAAGTCTGGATTGGGTTATTTCTTTCAAATTGAAAATAAAGTGCTAAATTAGTCTCAGTATTATATACTTTAACTTTTTCTAGTCCCAATTAATAATAACACTATTCGCAGTTTAGTTATTAGAAACTTCGTGATAATTTCTTTATTTTGCATATCGGATGCACAGATAGGAGTGTGTCCCCACTCTACCTTCCCCTTCTACGACATGTATGCAATGTCATGTGACGAATCTGACACTGGCAGAGAGTGTTGGAATATCTGGTTTCAAAAGTAAGTTGAGCTGATAAAAATACTGAAAGGATTCTTTGTTTTATCGACCCACAGGTGAGAAACCGATAAGATGTAGTTTATCATTTCTAAGAAGGCCTGAGTAATCAAACTTTGGACACTTCTATTTTTAGTCTTTCCTCTAACTGACCACCCAATGGGAGAGGTCCAAGATTTTTCTCCCATTACAATTTGTACTTCACCTATTTTTTCTTCATTTATTTTTATTATTTATTTATTTAATGTTGCTTTAACATCAAAGGTCATTAGCAACATGGTACATTTTCTTACAATATTTTGTACGTCTTAGTATTTTTAATATATTGGGCAAGACCGACAATGTGTTCCTCAGAACCTAACAGAATGGGTAAAGATCAAAGCAGTTTAGCATTTTTCCTTTCATTTTCATATTTTTTGCATTCCAGTACAAGGTGATTTATATTAACTGGTACTTTACATATATCGCATACCATGTTCTCTTTTTTACTTAACAAAAATGAATGGGTTACTTCCGAGTGCCCAATTCTGATTCTAGAAATTGACGTTTGATTTCTTCATTTATTCTCGTTTTTAAATACAGAAATCGTGTATGGACATATTCGCGTTGTTAAATTATCAATACCCATTTCCACGAGAGGCGATTGTGGCACAGATGAATGGCATTTTCAACAAACTCGAGAGTTCCATTTTTGTTTAATTTTTAACTGGTTTAATTTTGATTATACTACAAAATAATCGCACGTGTGTGCTTTGAATACCGACAAATTTGTGTGCAAAATGTGAGATAGTTTCCTCGAAATAAATTCCGAAACACCAAGAACGGAAAACCAGAATGTACCTCGTTAATGGGATTTTCGTCGTGCCTCTATAAAAGTGGGAACCATGCGGAACGAAATGCGGGGAACAAAGTTGAACCCGGACAAAGACGAGCCATCGAGCGAATGCGTGTTGGTCATGAATCAGCGAACGGAAATCGTACGAATCGTTATATTAGATTAGCGGCGCAGTGAACCCCGCGTTTCAACGGCGTAGCAAAAGAGATTCCTCGTTTCCTGAAACCGTGTCCCTATCACTCGGTTGACCTAAATAGACTTTATCCAATCGTCCGCTATTTTGACGCAGAAAGAAAGAGTTATTACGAACGATCAAACACTCAATAATGTACGAACACGATGAATCGATAGCGCCCACCGTCGTCTCAAGACAATCGTGCATACAAAAGAAACGCTACCGACGACGGAGACACGCCGGATACAAAATGCATGAACAACACCAGTGGACAAAATTATAAGAAGTTCTATAAATTATCGAGATAAGAGTGTTATGTTTATACGCTTTCAGATTTACAAATAGTCTTCTCAATAAATACAAGAAGTGCGTCTCAATTCAGTTGTGAGAAAAAACCTGTTCGACCTAATAATAATACGAGGTTTTCCTTCTAACAATGTTTGGATTGTCTTAGCATCTTGTTCACCTGCAATCGACGCTTTCGTTTTCTTTGAAAGCGACCGTGCTTTCTCCTCGAACAGACAAAAGGTGACTCATCCGGTGCAAAGATTGTCTGACGAGCGTTCTCCGTTGCCGACACCTCGACGCCGTTTTATGATCCCCGAGAAATCCGAAATTGATTAAGCGGCAGGAATCATTCTCGGACCTGGTGTTTGCGCAAGAATTACCAAGCGATTACTGGTTATTATCCGGCTGGAAATACCGGCCGGTAATCGCACGCCTACACTCGCAGTCGAAAAGACAGTGAACAGAATTGTCCAATTTCTATGAACGGTATATATTCGAAATATTACGTCAATTAATTAATACAGGAATCATTAATCACAGATTATGTTGTTTATTATGATTAACTCATAAAATTGGTACACACACACATATGGTAGTTATAATGATAACTAAACTGCGGATTTAATGAATTTATGACAAAAATGACTAGGTGTAATTCGAAACAATAAAAACATTAAAAGAGCTTAACAGTGTCGCTATACTATTATAACCATACCAAAATGATTAACGAGCAATATAAATTGTTACTTAGCTGCTGGAGGCAATTGGTGTATAAAAATGTTATTTGTCTGTTTTAAATTACACCTACTCGTTTTTATCATAAATGCATAAAATCCGAAGTCTGATATAATCACTATAACGAATAAGCCTGAAACCACGTAAAGATAATTTGTCCGTTTGGTTAGGTTATTAGGTGTCGTTATACTATTATGACCATATCAAAAAGATTAACGAGAAAAATAAATTGTTACTTAGCTGCTGAAGGCAATTGATGTATAAAAATGTTATTTTTCCGTTTTAAATTACATCTACTCGTTTTTGTCATAAATGCATAAAATCCGAAGTCTGATATAATCACTATAACGAATAAGCCTGAAACCACGCAAAGATAATTTGTCCGTTTGGTTAGGTTAGGTGTCGTTATACTATTATGACTATATCAAAAAGATTAACGAGCGAAATAAATTGTTACTTAGCTGCTGAAGGCAATTGATGTATAAAAACGTTATTTTGCTGTTTTAAATTACATCTACTCGTTTTTTCATAAATGCATAAAATCCGAAGTCTGATATAATCACTATAACGAATAAGCCTGAAACCACGAAAAGATAAGTTGCCTGTTTGGTTAGGTTAGGTGTCGTTATACTATTATGACTATATCAAAAAGATTAACGAGAAAAATAAATTGTTACTTAGCTGCTGAAGGCAATTGATGTATAAAAATTTTATTTTTCTGTTTTAAATTACACCTACTCGTTTTTATCATAAATGCATAAAATCCGAAGTCTGATATAATCACTATAACGAATAAGCCTGAAACCACGTAAAGATAATTTGTCCGTTTGGTTAGGTTAGGTGTCGTTATACTATTATGACCATATTAAAAAGATTAACAAAAAAAGTAAATTGTTACTTAGCTGCTGAAGGCAATTCATGTATAAAAATGTTATTTTGCTGTTTTAAATTACATCTATTCGTTTTTATCATAAATGCATAAAATCCGAAGACCGATATCATCTGGTTAGGTTAGGTGTCGTTATACAATTATGACCACATCAAAATGATTAACAAGCAATATAAATTGTTACTTAACTGCTGAAGGCAATTGATGTATAAAACTGTTATTTTTATGTTTCAAATTACACTTACTCATTTTTGTCATAAATGCATAAAATCCAAAGTCTGATATAATCACTATAACGAATAAGCCTGAAACCAGGAAACGATAATTTGTCCGTTTTGGACTTGTAATTGGTGTTCGCAGCTGTGCTTCTTTTTGCACATGATTTTTCGTTCGTCCGCTCGCGGAATTCCATCGCGAATGGGTGCCGCCGAAATGACGTAACGCCACAATAGCGTCAGTTTAAATAACCCGTGGACGGATATCGAATCTTATGTCACAGGTGGATTCCCGTTGCGCATCGATCGCGCACTTCGCGAAAATATTTGTCGAGGCGGGTCGCAGTTTTCCCATTTCGATCGGTTTCTCGGGAATCGGGGAAATGGGTCAGACGAAAATATTTACCGAATGCGGAATTTCCATATAGCCGTGGGTTTTTTTTCGAAAAATGCTATGATACATTCCACCGATATTGGATTCGTATTCGAAATCAAAATTTCCGCCATCAATTATGAGGAATAGAATACAAATGGAAATTTAGCTTTTATGAACTGCGAACGGTATTTCTTATTTCCCGTGATTACCTTTGATTGAAATATGCGGTTTAATCTCGAACAATTAATTTTTCGCAACGTTTGGATCTTGTGATCTTTTTCTTTGAAAATCAAAAATTATTCTTAGACAATTCAGGTTTATTCCTAGACAATTTAGCTGTCTAGGATTAATTACGAGTTTTAAGAAAAACAGTTAAGAAGCAGCAGTATACAAAGGATAGAAGTCGGAAGAATTTTTGAAAAACCATTTCACGGTCACGTTTAAGAAATAAGTTGTTAGCCAAAGAAACGATAGTTTAATCTCAGTTAGTGCTCCGAGAATGACGTCTGGAATCGCAATTAGTGCTGCTACGCAGCATATTGTTCTTTGTTCTTCATTCTTGTGTTTCGCTATACTGCTTCGAACTAGACCTAACCTGCATGGTGGCTACGATTCATTTGGTCCATGTTATTAGCACAAAACATAATACTCGGAGATTCTCTCGCTAAAGGTCTCGAAACTTGAACCGTCAAGTGCACTGCAATATTAATTAAATAGAAAGCATGAAATTAACAAACATACGAAGCAGGAGGACTCTACAACGTCAAGGAAATTCCTCCTTCAGTGCTGCTAACGAACGTCCCACTAAAAAGATTACAACTGCCCTAATGTCTCGCTTTTAAACTTTAAACATTCACTCTTCTCTTCTTTCGAGAATGTAAGACTAATAAAATTACCGGAACAAACGTTCTGCCATAATCTTCTCATCCTTAGTTAAAAATTTAAATAATCACATAATTTTTTATGCATCACTCGATGCATCTTCGACAAAACAATTACAATGGTGCATACTATAACCATTTGCACTGTTATTTATCTATTCTATTTTTTTAGTTTACTTTTATTTTCCAGCAACATCCGTATTTATCAGTTTAATTTCACGTCAAACATCAAAACACAGAAGCTTTCCATTGTGCGCGCCGTGGATACGATATCTGCATCCGTGGCACGACAAAAATATCAGATGGAATCGTTGAATCAGAATGGCTGTGTATAAAAATTGCACATTGGCATGAGAAGAGGCCTATCTCGGTGTACCGAGTAGGGATCGTTGCGAAAATATTTGTGCGTCGTAATTGCGGTAAACAATCTCTCTCTCTCGAAATATCAGATAGGCGGTGTTTCGCCAAACAGTGGGAACAAGAAAAAGAGCATAATATACATATGTATAAATGTTTGAATGTTATTGGTGCGCTGGTGCGATCACTCTTCATACAAGTTTATAATTGTTTATATTCTTCTTTTTTCCTTCTCTGCTGATTGGCTTTTTAAGGTATTGTTTCCTTTTTCTGCATTTGCTCTAACAACCATGTATTAATTAGAAACGAATTCTTACAGACGCAATTACAATGAAATAAGTTTCTTGATCCAAATCGTGGATCGAAACGTCGAAATATTTTATGTAAATTTGCAAAATAGCTTAACCATTGTCAAGAATGATCGTACCAGCGTGCCAATAACATTCAAACATTTCTAAATAACTGTCGATCGAAAGAAAGGAAAAGATACGTATGTATGGTTTAGTATAGGCACATTCTATACTGCGTACCAGGGTTTCGGAGTGGTTCGTTGTTTCGTGACGAGCCACAACTGTCACGGAGGCAACGTATCGACGCGAGAAAAGTGGGAGATAATAGGATTACTGACGGGATTCAGATAAAACTTTTGATAAGATTACCGTGGAATAATACTTGGCGCGGTGCACATTTTTGCAGTCGTTTCTCGCCACGCGGCACGCGCATTCTCTCTGTCTGTCCGTTCCCGGCGTCCTCAATCGATGAAACGCGAAATGCTATTATCGCTTCTATAAACGGCAGTTATCGTCGTTCGATATTTTAATGCAGGTGCATTGAATATTGAATTCCCGCTTTGCATACTAGAGTAACAGACGTAATTTTCTCGATGATCAGGTTGCAAGGACGAATTAATTCCCGGCGGAGTTGTACGCTCGATTTGCTTCCGATCTCTCTCACAACGATACAATGCTGCCTAATATCCCTCGCATTATTTTCAGTCTTTTCAATACACCAAGATATTCCGTCGACAGCGTGCCCATTGTAGACGAATAAACGTCTCTTCGATCGTGATGCAATCGTTGGCCCATTGTAGAATCGGCTTCGAATCATCCATAGCTATCTTTCGATATCGCTCCGACGTTTACAGAATTCTAGCCGAATATACGAGAAAAGAATAATTTTACTAACTCTAGCAACTGTACCGATTACTGCGGTATCATGCTTCGATCGTATTTTGTTTTAATATCATTCAGAATTTATCATGAAACCATCATTTGTCTTCGAAAGTCTTCGAAAATTCTCAGCAATAATTTCAATGATATCTTTTTATCGTTTGGCACAATTTGAAATAATTTTTTAGACAGTGTTTACTTAATTTTAACACGTGAACAAATGTTTTTGGTGATCTAGATGGAAGGAAAAGTTTACGAAGAGTGTTCTTTCAAATTCCAAGATTATAAATGTTTAAGCAGTGGATGAAATTATCAATGTTTATAAACCAACCATGTATTCAATAAAACGGATTAAATTTTTCAAACAAATTTTAGCTTATACCGAATTTACTGTAGCCATTTCGTTGAATTTTTTGCTGCCGGATACAAACAAAAGGTTATCAGGCTTGAATGGTTTTATCTTTATCGAGAAACTTTTTGATAAACTTTTCTAAAATCACTTATTAACGAATTTGTCTCGGATTAAAAGAGGAAATCGCTCTACTTTATCCGTAATTAAATGAGAGGATTTCGTTCGAATTAAAATTATGGCGATGGATATCAATCCAAGAGATTACCCACTTCTTTATCTTATCTTGTTCAAACTCGGCTAATCGCTGACATATTTCTGCTTACACAAAAGACGCTATGCTTCCCGTAGAATAATCGCGTATCTACTTCTAAATATTTGCGATGATTTTTGTCGACGTTCCTCGAATTTATTTACCGGACGATAATTACGCGTACTCGACCGTATGAGGCTGTGTTCGCAGAAAAATGCGCAATGATTACGTTACTGTGACTCACAAATGTTTGCGAAATATTAGCGACCGCGCGCCGATTCCATCGCGCCGTTGCGGAGGAACACATACCAGGATTCAGCATTGTTCAGCGAATTGCAAAACAACGCAGATATTTATATATGCTAGTATATTTCCGATTTTCTACAAATTATTTCAATGTAGATAATTTACAACTGAATCAATTAATAATTATGTAAATAAAAATGATTTTGTAAAAAATACCACGTTTTTAAAAACGGACTGAAAAGTATAGAATAATTTTTCCTAGTCGCGTAATGATTCCTAACCTCGTATAGACAGTGGTGAAAATTTGTGATTGCGAATTTTGAATTATCATGAAGTTACTTGTAAGATTTAAAACGAAAAACATGGGACGCATGAAATAGATAATTGATGCATCTTGCGCCCCACGTTTTTCGTTTTAAATCTTACAAGTATTTTCATAGCAATTCAAAATTCACAATCACAAATTTTCACCACTGTCTATACGAGGTTAGGAATTTTATACTTTTTAGTCCGTTTTTAAAAACGTGGTATTTTTAAAAAATCATTTTTATTTACATAATTATTTTCTGCTTTTTATGTGAAATTCTTCAATCGATTCGTAACATTTTTACCAGGGTATGAAATTATAACAGAGACATGTACTAAATTTAAGTTTGTAACGGTAAATATTTAATTGTGATTTCTCCGAATCAGATAGACTTCTTGAAAAAAATATTTTGAATATTGCATTGTCATCCAGTTCTAAGCTATATTTCCAATTTCAAGTCTCTAGTTCATCGGGAAGTTAGTTTAAAATCAATTGCAAAACTTGTCACCGAACAAACAAGAAACCGAGCTAATAAAAACGTGGTAAAATATGCAGCTACCGTGAACTCTATATTTTCAATAAACTATTTTCGAACACAACAGGAAGTCTGTGTTGTTCGCTTAGAGATAACAGCAGTCCATTTATAAGCAGCGGTAAAAGCAAAACGTGCTTATTCCATTTTGAAATATTTCCTGCGATCTGAACATGATACTATTCTGCAAAGCAGTAGTTCAATACGCGATCCGTTTCGTGATTCAAGCATTTCGTTCGTCGATAATTTGTTACGCCGATAGGGTGCGTCCTTCGCGCGCGGCTTTTATTTCATGAAAATTCCCTTCGGCGCTTGTTGCGAATTAAAATCGGTACGAACAAATCGATGGCGGCGATGTCACTCCACTTTTATTCGATAACACGTCCGTCACGATTTCTCATGGGAGGCCGCTGTCACGTATGCGTGATCGTTACAACATCACAGTTTCTATCCGGAAACCGAAATGAAATTTCCACGCTTCCCTACCGGGTTGCGAACGTTCATTCCAGTTTACGTTTTTCCGGACTAATCTCGCGGACACTCGAATTCAACAAAAATTCTTCCACTAAATAATTCATTCCGTTACAGAGATATTACATTAGAGTATTAATATTTTACAGTCTAATTTTACTTTCAGTCACACTGCGGCAAAAATTTGGGTAATTATTGCGAAAGGGTGGCCATACTTCAATTTTGATGAAGTTTAAACATGTTATGCTTGATTCGCTATCCTTTAGACAGACACTAAAATGTAACTTAAAAAATACTGTAGAAGATAATCGAGGAATATAAATAATGTTTTATTGATAGTAAATGTTCAATAAACGACGTGTCATGATATCGGTGCACAGGTTCGATCATTATTAAACAAATAAGCAATCTTGCAATTAACAAATTCTCGACGTTTCGATCCTGATATGGATCATTTTCAGGAGAAATTTTATATGCGTCTGAAAAATTAATATTAATATAATAGGTGTTAAAACAGAGTTATCAATATGAAAGTAACAATAGAAAGTGAGTGTATGGTAATTATATAGAATAGGTCTGCGTACTCCGATTTTGATGAAATTTTAATATGTTATGTAGCAACACATTTTGAACAACTTCTTCCCGTTCCAATATAGGGGGGTCGCTTTTAGTTTTCGAGATATTTACAAAAAACTATTGCTAATACTGTAATGAACTTTTCGTATTCTAGCACGCTCCGTGGCAATGTAAGGCTGCTCTGACGTGGCGTCCATTTACTTTTTTTTGTAAACACGTTATGGTGATGACAGAAAACAGAGTCTCACTCTATATAGGGTGATACATAAGGTAAACTTTCAATTTTGAAGGCTACTCCTGGATTTTTGTATGCGTGGTAATTCAATAGAGTATTGTCAATAGTTTTTTGCGAATATCTCTGTAAAAGGAAAAAATTATAATTAAATAGCCACCCTTTCGCAATAATTACCAAAATTTGTTGTTTCTAAATGATATACATATCATAATTAATTAATTGGTTATCGATCGTAATTTATCTTCAGAATATTACAAATTTTTATTCGCGGCGCAAAGGTTCGATCATTTACAACAACGATTAGCCATATTTATGAGATACTAAACGCTGGATTCGAATTGGAATACATATCTGATATACATATAAGATATGATTTGATATATGATTTGATATACATATCTTTCACTTTCGAAGTTCTACTAACAAGGAGAGTTCTAGGACTTTGTCTCGCTGATTTAGTTGAGACTCTGTATACTTATAGATCTCGATCTCCCATTTACCATCTCCCATTTAGTTTTTGAGATATTCACAAACAAAGTTCTTACATTACTGTTTAAATCTGCTAGTGTAGAGGAGGTATACAACTAATATTCATTTTCGAGGTATATAACGAATTAATTTCGGCTAATTTATTTAAAATTTATTAATACGTTTGTTCTTCAACTTGTAATAGATGTGCAATCTCAAATAGACAAGTCAATGTTAGACAGCGAATAAATAATATAAATAAATATGAAAAAAAAAATTTCACCGAACGAGAATCGAACCCTAGCCCACCGGATGGAAGTCTCGTTGTATACCACTTAAGAACTTTGTTTATGAATATCTCAAAAATTATTGAGTGTTAGCGTCTACAATGGTATATATTCGTAAATGGGAGATCGAGATCTATAAGTCTCAACTAAATCGGTGTGACAACGTCCTTGCACTCTCCTTGTAAGAAAAGCTCAGACTATGAAGGATCAGAAACAAGACGAAAAGTATGTAATTTTGCTGTTTCAAAATGAAATACATTTCTCTTATTTTCGAAGTTCTACTAAGAAAAGCTCAGACTATAAAGTATTAGAAACAGGACGAAAATTATGTTATTTGAAAGAGAGCAGTGGATGCCGCGGGAAAGCTCTGTCGTTGACATAACAGTGTTATCGATGAACAACGATCCCCTGTGTACGTACACGACAGCAAAATTAGGAACCGTTGACACTGTACTGGCTGTCCTATCCGGGAAAGAAACGCCGAGAGCCCTTGACATGGAACTACGTCTTTTCATTAAAACTTGAGCACCCTGGGAGCCTTTTGTCGAGTAGCAGAGATCTTATCGTTCGAGTATCCCGCGTTGCTGGTTGATTATGAGCAACTATTGCTACGGGCTCGTGCTTGGGAAACGGGGCTGCTGTCCCGTTACATAAAACGCACGTATCGCATTCCTTATCAAGGGCCATCGCTTTTTACAAGATAGAAAAAAAATGTTTAATAGGAGGAAAAGAAAGATGTTTCGTCCTAGACCCGCTAGAAAACTCATCAGAAAGGCTATCCTTTCTTTTCCTCCTATTAAACATTTTTAATAGTTAACGTGGTTCTTGAACCGGATGATTCATACCCGAACAGCGTTTAGTATTCCTACAATATAGCTATTTGTTGTGTAGAAAAATGATCGAACCTTGCGCCGAGAATAAAATTCATAATATCTTTCAGATAAATTACGATCGATAAACTAATTATAGAAAAAAAATCGGTTCCCTTTTAGACATTCATTTTTTACAATTTTTCTGGGAGATGTAAAGTCAGTGAAATCCCAATAAATCTTTTAATAATTCTCTTCAGATCTGTTCGAGCTAATCGAGTTTTCTGTTGTTGAAGAACATTCAAAAATTAGTTAACTAACTAGTTTATAAAATCACTTTTTCTTCGTGATATTAGACACAAGATGATTTCGTAAAATCGTTCGATCTCGCCTTTATTTATCGAAGGAAAAATCAAATTCAAGTTCGCAGCCATTACCTCAGTACTATCCTCGATTTATAATACTTCATTCAGGCTAATACCCATTGGCTAGGATCTCGCCACGGGGAGGTTCCTGAGCGCGGAGACCCAAGGGAAATAGATGGATCAAGAATCCCGTCGATGCAACCGAAGTTCCATCAGCGGATTCAGAGTTCAATCTACTTCAGTTTTTACATCAATTTTCGAACGGGTCTAAAACCAGCTTAAACCTGGCGCGCGTTTACTAATTTAAATCGATTAAAACCCCTCGGTGGATGAACCACCGAAGTTCTATAACCAGATCTACAATGAAGGTAAAATACACGGAAGAAGGAGGACCAATTAAATCAAACTTCTATTGATTTCTCGCCGAGAAATTCGACATTGTTTCCCTGATTCTTTCAAACTGAGAACTGTTGACTAAGGGTTGGAACTTATGGTCCTGAATCAGCTGAACCCAGACGATTACTGCGTTATGTAACATTGTCGATTTAATATTCGAATAGGCTAATCGATGTCGTGTGTCCAACAAAGATCATATAAAACAATAATAATTACTCTCAAGTAATATAATAGAAGAAATCGAACGATTCATCAAAAGGGTGCTGAGTTCAGAGTCACCAGAAGAGAAAAAAAGTTAGCCTCGTTAATTCTATAATAATTGGACGACAAGTTCGTTTATGGGATGTATTAATTTGTTGAACATATGCAAAGAAATGTTCCAGTTGAAAGATACCCTTCG